>JACXGK010000177.1:78804-98690 GCA_016801125.1 Novumbra hubbsi | reverse complement strand
ATTTGATTTCAGGTACAGGAAAACAGGCAAAAAAAAATGAAGGGCCACAGCTGTCGGATTCTTATGTGGGAGACAAATACACACCGGCGTGGGCACTGGCGCACACACACACACACACACACACACAAAGGGTGGCGACAGTGTGTGCTTAAGAAGCAGAGGCACCCCACTGCTCCACCAAAATTACCATCTGCCAGCTAAAAGTTTTCTCCCTGAGAGCATTCTATCCAGCCTGGTACTAACCCCCCTCCCACTCCATGGGTTTTACCTAGACTCCTGGAATAATGCTCTTTAAAGGAGAATTCTATAAAATGTACTGACTCTAGGGTTTTCCCTGACACCGCTCAACGCTGGCTGTATTTAAGAGGCTGTAAGTGTTGTCTTCGAGCTATGTATTTAAGAGCGTGCTGCTTGTCAACCTCAATACGTTCTACATTCTCAGCCCAAACTATTTATAAAATATGTAAACCAATAATCCTTGAGGTGGATGGATTGCGGTGTGTGATTGCATGTTTGTTTTTTTAATCAGATTCAGCTACCTGCAGAGCAATGTTTCCCCTACATATACCCGTATGCTGGAGAACAACTGTACTGTTTAATTTTCAAACAGACTTTCGCTTTTATTAATTTGATTTGTTGTTGAGGCGATTCTGTTATTTACTCAGAATATAGTTGATTCTCTTTAGGCAAACAACATGTTACCACCACCTTCATAGGCTAGAGGGAGGAATAAATAGAAAACTGTACATTTTATTACTCTATAGAACATCTCAACTAGAAGGTATACATAAAAGAGAAATGCTTGTTTATAAATGTTCCCATGTGTTTCTAAATACAAGGCTAAGAGCAATGGCTCAACCAACTAAAATTGACTTAATTATCTGACATTTACAAGTAACGCTATTTATTTCGAGTCATGTTTAAATATAAGCCATGCTTATTGAATATTCATGTCCTTCCTTTGCTTGCACACAGGTTAATATTTGTCTGTGTCTGATGAATAACTAAAGGCTAATGAATAATGGATGACCTTGGATCCGCCAGGCTGTTAGTAGTGGCAGTCTGGCTGGCAGTGCCTGAGTCTGGTGTCTCAGGTGTCCATGCTCTCAGCTAGTGGAAGTGACTCCAGGGATCAGGAATCTTGCTACGTGTGACACTAATGCTGTGCAGGGATCACAATTCAAAATCTTCTAGGCTACTTACACTTTTACACAGTCAGCATTTCAAATGATGATGACATGTTTTGGTTACTGGAGTTTAGCTCAAAAAGACAAGGACATAATGTACTGGAGGATGACTTAGAATGCCTCTTTCATTGCCGTTTTAAAATTAGCCAAAATATCTCTAATGATTTTTTTACTGCAACAAGGCTGGTTTCATTGCTTCTTTAATCAGTACAACCATTTTCAGCTGTGCTAACATAACTGTGCTAGGGATTTGTAATGATCAATTAGCCTTTCAAAATTATGACCTTGAATTAGCAAAAACAACGTGCCTTTGAAACACAGGAGTAATGGTTTCTGATAATGGGCCTCTTTACAACTATATAGATATTACATTAATATCCAGCTACAATAGCCATTTACAACATTAACCATGTCTAACCTGAATTTCTGATTCATTTGGTGTTATTGTAATTGACAATTCTATTTTTGAATGTTAGTATATATTGGAATGACAAGTAAATATTGAAATTATTAACAGGAAAATGAGTAGTGCACATGCCTTTGGATCAGATTGTGGCAGATTCATGACACTGTCCCTCTCTAACATACACTGCTCAAAGAATAATCACAATATAACACCAAGTCAATTAAACTTTAGGGATATCAATCTATCCAGCTAGGAAGCATAAGAGATTGGGAATCAATGTCACCTGTCTTGGTACAAATGAAAGTGAGAACAGGTGCACTGGAGAGGCAACAGCATGACAACCCCCAAAAAAGGAATGGTTTTGCAGGGGGTGTGCCACAGAAAATTGCTCTCTCCTTATTCTTCCTGACTGAATCTTCTCTAATGCAAACTAATTTAGTTTTGCTAGTGTTCTTGTCACTACTGGTAGCATGAGATGATATCTGCAGCCATGGCCAGCCCTAGGCATAAACTCACTGCTAGTGAGCCTTGGACCACTTAGGGATGGGCGGCGCCCAACTCAATTTTGCTTAGGGGCCCCAAACGGCTAGGGCTGGCGCTGCCTACAGCTCATTTAGATTGGACAGGCAGTTCAACTCCTCCAGGATGGCACATCCATACGTGCCCTTGCAAGAATGTTTGCTGTGTCTCAAGTTTCAAGAGCATGGAGAAGATACCAGGGGGTGTCCTGTTACACAAGGAGAGCTGGACAGGTCCTTAACAAGGCATCAATCAAGAAGCCGGACTGGTATCTGCCCCTTTGTGGGATAAAGAACAAGATGAGCACTGCCAGAGCCCTACAGAATGACCTCCAGCGGGCTGCTGATGTGCATGTTTCTTACTAAACTGTCAAAAACAGACTCTGTGTGGGTGACATGATGGCCCAAATAGTCTTCTATTGGAACCTGTTTTTACAGCCTAGCACAGTACAGCTTGATTGGTATTTTCCAGAGAACTGGGTCTGGGGAAGCATAGGGTAGCACAGACCTGACTAGCCCTCACGTTACCCAGATCTGAATCCAATTGAAAACCTCTGGGACGTCACGTATTGGTGCATCATGCAGCTTAGCCTTCCACTGCGCAGATTGCTTGATGGCGCTATGTTGTCATTGGAAATGAAAAGGAACAGCTCCTCCGCAGGACCTGGCCGCAATAGGTTTATCATGTCCTTTAGGCATAGAATACTGGTCTGCAACTTAAACTAATGTGTAGATCTATGTGAACGATGAACATGTACATGTACTACCGGGTGTTGAATGTACATGTGACCAGTACAGCAACCGTATCATGGCTAGTTCTATCTCTTTATATTGACCAAGTGCATTATTGTGTTCACAGTGTTGATGAAGACAAACATATACATTAAATAACCTCCAAACTGGCAGGTCCTAACTAAAGATTAAAAACCAAACAAGAGGCCTCATGAACACCTAATGTACCAGCTCTCCAAGCTGGCACTCTGACTGATGACCTTAATTGGCTACACCTGATGTGCTTATCAAGGCTTGGCAGCAGAGCACCTGGGCTTGGCTGTTGCCATCTGGAGAGGAAGTGTGGACGTACATTTCTATTAACAATCATCCTACTACATCCCACAACTAGTTATCGAAACAAATTATACTGCTTTTCATAATACCGTCATCTTTCTTTTGTTTCACAGTGTGCCGTGGCCAAGACGATTCAATAGACTCAATGTAGGCTTGTGAATATAGATCTTTGAAATGAACACACCTATTGAGGAACGGAGGTAGATGAATGTCAGTCACTATAATTGAACAAACATGAAAAAATGGATAAAAGGAATTAAGCATTCACTCAATATACTACAGAAAGTTGAATGCCTGTATCGATCCACAGGTAGAGCCACAGGTCTCAATGAACCACCTCCAAGTCTTCTGTGCCGCCTGTATTGGTAGTGATTATAAGCTATGCTAAATAAGCTCACCAATTAGCTAACCAATTCCTCTGAGTATAAAAGAAATACAGCACTTGGAATGTGCGTAACAAGTGTCCTGATATAAGTACTCTGCCTAGCTATGTACTATAGGATAAGGCCTTCACTCCTTGCTGGATAGAACATCATCTACACTCTAATTGGTAATGGAGGTTAATGGCTGTGGAAGCTGCCCCTCTGGAGAGTTAGTTTGTCAGGCCAGAGAGCAGAAGAACAGGATATTTCCAAATGGCCGGAGGTTTGTCTGGCTTATAAGATAATTCAGTTAAACAGCTTTGCTTTACAGAAACCCCTGGGTTGTAGTAGGATGAACTCTGAATACAGAGTGTATAAAAAAGTACCTTCACTGTTTATGTGTCCTTTGAGAAGGTGTTGACACTATTGCCTCTCCGTAATCGTTACATATGTTTTAGACCTTACACATGTCAGTACATAGTCCGGTTTAGTAACTGTAACATAGTGATCTTTAAAACATTAATAAAACATTTTAAATACAAACATTTGTTCTATGAAATACCTTGAATGCTTGATTTAATATTCCTGTGATTATGACTGTGAACTGCATTTACTGAAGTGGCAAAATGTGACTTTTATGAATATAAAGTGTAGTTATAATCAATAAAGCATTTACAGCAAGTTGTTGCATTTTTGCAGTGGCAGAATGTGTTTCTTCTAGAATTTGACCATCAGATAAAAATTTACGTTATAGGATGCTTTAAAATTAATAAGGAACATTCAAAAACAATTTGTCAGATGTTTCTCTGTAAATGACCTCTGACAAGAGCAAACCATACAAAACCTCCTGTAACATAAAATGGGGTCGCAATTCAACAGTTTGACCAAAACGAAGGAGGAGAAAATGATAGGATAGTCTGAAGAAAATGTCCAGTGGCATGGACTTATGCCAATAGCTGTACCTGTTAAGAAATATAACTGAAAAAATATAATTGTTAGCCTAGCTTTAATCATATGTTTACATATAATCCCAGTTTAGTATATTTAGTATAAATGTTTGTGATCACATTGGTGCAGAATAGGTCTAAATAGTTTTTCATGTAACTTTTAATATTGTATTATATTGTGGCATAAAAACATTCAAGATTAAATCTGATTGTCAATTATTTTAAATCCAACAATTTGATTAATGTAAAGAGACAATTGTTACAAACAAAACCCAAGGTCTAATGATACTCAACACTTATGCAGGCATTTGGAAACTACATTTTGTAGCCTGAATTAATTAGTCTGTTGTGTGTATTTTTGTCTCAGCCGAAGTATAACAGCAGAATTAGAATGGAATATTCACTTGATGTGAAACTTATTGTATTATTCGGTTTACCTTTCTTTCAGTTAATTTTTAACAAGGGCAACTAAAATAATAGGGTTTCACAGATATGACTTTGAATTGTTACATTCACTTACAAACTGACCAGAGATTGTGGTCTTCAAGAGTGTTTCACTGTGATTTAATAGCTGCAGAATTCATCACTCGAGCACATCATCATGTATGAAACACTACATATGTGAAAAACTTCTGAAGTTTAATCTTCCCACATTTAAGCCAAGCTGGTAATTTGACAATTTCTTGTGGCGGCTTAATAATATTAACATGGTAGGCGAACCAAAATGCAATGCAGAAGATAAGCCCCTCTAACGATCAACATGCATGCCCCCCTTTTCACAAACCCAATCAATTTGCTTATAACTGAAAAACAGACATCTAAAAAGAATTTCAAATAAATACAAGGTCTATCTAATGGACCAATCATACAAGATTAGAAATTATTTAAAAAAAATGTCTGTTTGGTAGGTAATGTAATAGACATCTGCAGGCCCACAGATCACGCTTAGCTAGGTTGGTGTTGTGGATGTGGTGCAAATGATTGGAAATCAGTTCGTAGATCAGCACATGTTTTTTTGCACAGCTACTTTCGATCGGCTGTGTACAGCAGCAGCTGATATAGGAACCAGTACGTTTCTGTAGGCATGGGAACATCAGGGAGGATGCAGCTGTCACCCCTACAGACACTATTCCCCTCTCTGAAATAAACCATGACAGCTGTTAGCAAACACATATTGGTCCCATGTAGCTCAGTTGGTAGGAGCCTGGCGTGTACATTGATAGTGTGGTGGGTGTGATTGCCATTGCCAAGGGGCTGGTATAAACCTATATAAACTGTAGGTTATTCCGGAAAAGCGCATCTGCCAAATGGTTTTGATGTCAAAAGAAAAGCTTACATTGTCATAAGTAGAGAACAAGACACCCTGGGGGAGTATCTGTAGTGTAAGGGAAGGAGGGAGTATCTGTAGTGTAAGGGAAGGAGGGAGTATCTGTAGTGTAAGGGAAGTTTCTTGGTGTAAGTATCATTTTTGGTCTTTGAATCCAGAAACTGATTTGAAAAGACCATTTCTCAACCCCAGAGTTCAAAAATGTAGAACCAGCGGCCAATAAAACGACCAAACTTTTATTTAGTGTCCTAACAGAAAATAGTCCACCGAAGCTGCACGGTAATAAAACTAATGTTAGAAATCTGTAATGTTTTGTACAACCATGGTTTATGACGATTGGTCATTTTCTTCACGACCAGCTAATTGATTCCTTAATAGGATGTCTATGGGCTGGACAGTTTTGAGCTGGATCCTAGAGTGTTGTTGTTTCAGCACAGGGATGTCACCCGAGCAGGGCTGATGAGCCCTACATGCTTTGTGTTGCCGAGATGGTCTTTTAAACATCTTAATGGAGGTTCTGCATAATTCATTAGTTTACAGAGCCATGATTATGTGAAAACTCCCAAAGTCATCAACCCCTATAGCCATAGCCATAGCAATTGCCATGTCTGGAAAATGAACATTAGGTGACCATTAAGGATCTATACTCATTGGGCTTTTGCACTGAATCAGAATCAGCTTTATTGCCAAGTATGTTTACTCGTAGTGTATATATTGCACTGAGTTGAGATGAACATGAGAACATGTTTTGATACCTTAAATTATTTATTTATTGACCGCTATGGCGTTCTAAATCACAACCCTGATATAGAACTGATCCATATGGAACCATGTTTTCACAAAAACTCTGTTCAGATAGAGACCTAGTGTATATGCATACATTCTGGGAAGTACCTAAGTATCTTAATATTTCCATAGAGTATCCATGTCATTTTTTATTGTTTTGAGAAAAGGATTGCCTGCCAAATGTAGTAGCATGGTGAGACAAACCCCAGGCTTGAGCTTTAATATTACAGCTTGAGGCTGACTGAAATACCAACAGGCATATTCAGCTCCCTCCCATGAGCTGGTCATAAGCCTCTTTCATCACTTCTCCCTCCCAGAGCTGCACATATTTATCCTCTATCACACCTCCCTCCCAGAGTTGGTCACATGTATCCTCTATCATCAACTCCCTTTCAGAACTGGTCACATGTATCCTCTATCATCACCTCCCTCCCAGAGATGGTCACATGTATTCTCCATCTTCACCTCCCACCCAGAGCTGGTCACATGTATCCTCTATCTTCTCCTCCCACCCAGAGCTGGTCACATGTATCCTTTATCCTCACCTCCCTCCCAGAGCTGGTCACATGTATTCTCTATCCTCACCACCCTCCCCGAGCTGTTCACATGTATCCTCTATCCTCACCACCCTCCCAGAGCTGTTCACATGTATCCTCTATCCTCACCACCATCTCAGTTTTGGTCACATGTATCCTAATGCCTTTATGTATAAATAAACAACTTTGCGAACTGTGCTGTGTATTGCCACATTAGTTTGTTTCTAAACATATGTTTTGTGTACGGGATACCTGTCTGAGTGATATGTTGTTTTTTGTGTGTCTCAAGGTGGATAGATGTATACATTGAAGAACACTGAGCAGGTATTCTATCAGTGAGGTTTCTGAGTGTAACTGCAATGTGTAATCAATATGTGTGTCATGTCCTGGCTGGGGGCCCCTAGCCTTCTCTATGCTTTGGGGCTCACGGTCAGGACATGACACACAGAGAGGCCTCTAGCTATCTCTGTGGCACTGTGGGCTCCCCAGTCAGAGCAGCTGTGATCAGTTGTCTCTGATTGGGGAGCCTACTTATGTTATGGTTTTTCCACACTTGGGTGTGGTTTACTGTTTGTTTGTGTGTCACAACGTTCACGTTCCTGTTTTGTTTAATCCAATCCAATCCAATCCAATCCAATTCACTGTGGATACTCTGCACGTTTCTTTGTAAATTGCTTATATGTTTTTGCTGTTTCATTCAGCACCTTTCATTTTGCGTTTACAGTTCGTGTAGTGTTTGTTTTGTGTTTCTGGATTAAATTCACCTTTTATTTAAAATGTCTGCATTTGGTTTCGCCTCAAACCATGGATGTGACTATGTGGATCCTCCATGCAGAGTGATGGGGTTCAACATATTACCTGATAATTGACTCAGTCCCGCAAACAGTCCAAGTCCTGAAGTTTTGACAGTCTCTCACTATTTGCCAACAGATAATAATTGTCAGGAGATCATGTCATGGTCTGTAAATGGAGTTTGGGTCAGGATAGAGCAAGTGGAAAGGGAAGTGATGTGGAATAAAACGGAAATGTGAGTAACCCAGCATTAATTTAGTGATGTTAATGGAACCAAATGAATCATAAATACCATATGGTCTGAATCACATCAGAACAGCTTATTAACGAGCACATCTGAGTCTTAAGAGAAAGGGAACGTTTTTGAAAATCAACCAGTGATTCAGAGCAGTTCTGCTAAAAGGCAGTTGGTCCCTCTGTGACAGTGTGTGGAAAACCGACGTTGAATTGAGCAAAATGAGGAAAGCACCGGGCCAAGATGAAAGGTGAGCCGGGGAAATGAGATGTGTTGCGAGCTGCATTTGTTTGAGTGAGTCAGAGCCTTCGTTGTCAGAGCGAGAGTGTGGACTGCTCACACAAGTGGCCAGACATACTACCTGGTCAGAGTGGGTCATTCTCTCCCCGTCCCTGGCCGCTTCCACTTAGAGCCTCATTAGGAGCTGTGGATATGTCTGGGTCAGTAGTCCGATATGGAGAAGACGCGTGGAGGTGCTTTGGGACCCAACAGATGTGTATGTGACTGTGATATGATGGCGTTGGGGGTTTGGGTGTGCTGTAATGCTGTCATCACCTGTCATACTGTGTTCAGATGTTCAGCTTCTGTTTGAGGCATCATTCATTGATACAATTCTGCAGCCTTGGAGCCGAGTTCTGTCTTGGCGACGCTTTAAGCTGTGAGAGTCTGACTAATTCAAAGATGGGGTGGAAGAAGAAGAGGAGTGAAAAATGTATTATGACAACAAAGTGGAAATAATGGTAAATGAAAAGAGATCAGACTGTCCCAGACTGTCTGTGCTCGTGTGCGTGTGTGTTTGTGCGTGATCCGCGTTCGTGTACATGCTGAAACCTGAAATCACCACAAAGAGAACAGAAACCTGAAAAATACGTACCCTCAATGTTTATTTGGCAGGTTCCCAAAAGTGTAAAATCTATTTTTGGCTCAGGGATTTTGGATAAAATGTACAATTGGTCATAGCATTAGAATTGAGGTTACTTATTGCTTTAGGGATTACCAGATAGGTTTAGAGTTATGGTTAATCAGAAGGGCAAGGTTAAGTTAAGAGATAAAGATTGGGTATTGGTTTAGTGCTAGTGAATAGGGAACATGGACTGGGTCAAGGTTAGGTACCAGGTCCCACATGGATGGAAAAACAAACATGATTGTATGAGTGTGTGTGTGTATGTATGTGTGTGTGCGTGTGTCAATGTAACCACGCGTCTACTGCAGCACATGAGTGGGTGTGTAGGTGCTTGCTTTGTAATCAGCCTGTCAAAGTTACAAAGGTATGAGGTTCCTATGTGTGTATGAGGGGGTGTTTGAATATCATGCGTTGTGTTTGGGTATAGCTGTATGTGGGAAAAGAGTACTTTTTGTGTTGCACAGCTGGTTATTCCCACAGACAGCTGACTGCTCTGCTTCAAACACCTCTGTGTAAACACAAACCATGTGGTAGACCCAACCTGTGCATTTTCTGTCACCTCTGCATCTTAAATGGCCAAATGACCTTCAGAGGCTGGGTAGCCCTCTCTACCTCCTTGTCTCTCTCTGGATCCCACGCTTTCTGTCTCACACCTCTCTTTATCTCTCTATCTCTCTCTGTCTCACCCTTGCTTTCGCTTTCTTTTTCTGTCTCCCTTGTCTGTCTCTCCGTCTCTGTCTCTCTGTCTGTCTGTCTGTCTGTCTTTATCTGTCTCTCCCCTTTCTCTTCCCCATCCTCTCTCTCCTCCCCTTTTCTCCCCTTTCTTTCCTCCATCCTGCCCACTTTCTCTTCACCCCCACATCCTCATCCTACCCGTACAGAGTGGTTGAATTGGGCCCACTGGACCTATGGTCTCGGTCAGTACCAGGCGAGGCTGAGCCTCAACACCTCTGGTTATGAGGATTCTGTCTTGACCAATATATGATAGGAAATCTGGAGGACTTGACCAGAGGGGGTGGCCTCGGGCGTCACCGTGACACCAGTCTTCGCTGCAAACGAAATTAATGAATTAACTAATTCGCTGGCGATAAATGATTTAGAGATGGGCAGCGTTTCTGCAAAAACAACACTACACCTTGGCTAGTGTTGATGACACTGATGTTAGTCTGAGGGGCAATAGTATGTATGGAAAGTATATACGATATGGACAGAGACATTTTGCACATTCATGGGCCTTTATGTGTCTTTAATACATTAATTATATAAAATGTACTTTAGATCTGTATGGTGAGATGGGACATTTGCATACTGATCTTTAACTGCAATGGCTTAGATAATCCCAAAAAAAACATCTGTATTCACATGGTCTGAAGAAAATGAATTTAATATTTATATATTCCAGGAAAGTCATTCTGCGTTGTCTGATGAAGCTGGGTGGAGAAAGGAATGGGGGCCTTCTCTGTATTCACAATGGGTGATGATAATGATAAACACAAATGTTGACCTACATGTGCCAACTGTCCTCAAGGATGCTTACGGAACATTAATCATTGCTGATATGAATCTGCTAAACAGATATGGATTGTTAATCTATATGGCCCAAATAAAGATCCCATCCACAAAAAAAAAAAAAAAAACACATTTAGTAACCACTTATAGAGAGAAGTGCAGTGTTCTGGAATGGCTAAGTAAAAGCTTGGATCTTAATCCTATTGAGATGCTGTGGTGTGATTTGAAACCTGCTGTGCATGCAAGTAACCCTACAAACATCACACATTTAAAAGAAATCGGCATAGAGGAGTGGGAAAAACATTCTCCCAGTCGATGTCATAGACTAATAGACAGTTATAGGAAACGCCTTATTGAGGTTATTCAAGCCAAAGTGGGCAATACCAGTTATTAGGGCATATGTTGTATTTGCATCATTTCTAAGTAGACAGGACACTGAAGCCTTATAATGCACAGCATCCAATTACTAGTGTTGCTTTAGTCAACTCGCTGGTGATCCCACGATAAAAAAAAATCTTCATGGCACTATGGAAAACACACGACAAATATATTAATAGAAAGTAAACCAATTTTTATTGAAGAAATGTACAAAAGAAGTATTGTGTTTGCTACATGCATAACTAGTACAGACTGTAAAATGCTTTCTTGAGAAGTATTGTGTTTGTTAAAAACATAAATAGTAGGGTGTAAAATGCTTTTTTGGAAATGGAGAGTCACAAGAAACAGTTATGAAAACAAGAAAACCGGATTGAATTCTTCTGATCCGCCAAAAACCATGCGTAGCTAAACATGACCTCTATTAAGGGTAAATGCTTTGACTGCTACACCACGTGGAATTCAGGAAAGTGGGGAATAATTTATTTATTATTTATTCCCACTTCCATGGCAACGCATGTATGGAACAATGTAGAAAATAAGTTTTGGTGCTTCAATCCGTTCCGTCCAGTTGAAACTATTATATAACATTCTTGCGACAAAATAAGATCAATATATGGGGAATTGAACAGTCGGCATTGTGCACACTTCACAATGTAAAATAATCTTTGGTGGCAGACTTCTGGAACTATGTACTGAATTGATTGTTGGGTCATGGTATCTCAGCTAAGATGAACATACAGACAATACTGATTTATGATAAAAAAAAATCAAGGTCAATCAATGCAGTATATGGTTATTCTCTTGGGTAAAACATTCATCAATAAAGCTAAATTGGAAAAGAAGGCACATCCGGAAATGTTTAAATATTTTGTAAAGAATCACGGCAAAATGGTTAATTCTCTAGAATTATGTGTATACAGTGCATTTGAAAAGTATTCACAGCGCTTCACTTTTTCCACATTTTGTTATGTTACTGCCTTATTCCAAAAAGGATTCAATAAATGTTTCCCCAAAATATTCTTTGTTATTTTTGCAAATCTGTTAAAAATAAAACCCGAAATAAATCACATGTATATATTGACAATGCATGTCAGAGCACAATCCAGGCTATGATGTCCAAGGAATTGTCTGTAGATCTCAGCGACTCAGCATTGAAGGTCCCAATGAGCACAGTGGCCGCCATCATCCGAAAGGGAAGAAGTTTGGAACCACCAGGACTCCTCTTAGATTTGTCAGCTGGCTAAACTGAGCGATCGGAGGAGAAGGGCCTTAGTCAGGGAGGTGACCAAGAACTCGATGGTCACTTTGACAGCTCCAGCGTTTGTCTGTGAATAGAGTAGAAACTTTCAGAAAGGACAACCATCTCTGCAGCACTCCACCAATCAGGACTGTATGGTAGAGTAGCCTGACGAAAGCCACTCCTCAGTAAAAGGTACATGACACCCCGTCTGGAGTTTTCCAAACGGTACATGAAGGACTCTCAGACCATAAGAAGCAAAATTCTCTGGTCTGATGAAACAAAGATTGAACTCTTTGTCCAGAATACCAAGCGTCATGTCTGGAGGAAACCAGGCACCGCTCATCACCTGGCCAATACCATACCTACAGTGAAGCAGGTGGTGGCAGCATCATGCTGTGGGGAGGTTTTTCATTGACAGGAACTTGCAGACTAGTCAGGATAGAGGGAAAGATGAATGCAGCAATGTACAGAAACATCCTTGATGTAAACCTGCTCCAGAGCTCTGTGGACCTTAGACTGGGGTGAAGGTTTGTTTTCCAACAGGACAACGACCCTAAGCACAAAGCCAAGATAACAAAGGAGTCACTGCTGGACAACTCTGGGAATGTCCTTGAGCGGCCCAGCCAGTGCCCAGACTTAAACCCGATTGAAAGGCTCTGGAGAGATAAAAAAATGACTGTGCACCGATGCTCCCCGACCAACCTAATGGAGCTGGAGAGATCCTGAAAAGAATAATGAAAGAAACTTCAAGCTTGTAGAATCATACTCAAAAAGAGTTGAGCCTGTAACTGCTGCAAAATGTACTTCAACAAAGTATTGAGCAAAGGATGTGTATACTTATGTGTATGTTTATATTTTAATAAATGTTTTTTACAAATCAATTAAAAATAATAAGTACACTTTTTTCACTTTGTCTTTTTGCGGTGTTGTGTGTAGAATTTATATGAAAAAAAATAACTGAATCCATTTTGGAATGAGGCTGTAACACAGGGTTCTCCAAACCGTTCCACGGAGGGCCGAGTGTCTGCAGGTTTTCACTCTCACCTTGATTGATTAATTATGTCACTGATTGGTTAGGTCTACCCTCATCTGGTTATTTAGGTCTGAACCTGGAACCAATTTACAGGAAAAAACTAAAACCTGCAGACACTCGGCCCTCCGTGGAACGGTTTGGAGACCCCTGCTGTAACATAACAAAATCTGGATGAAGTAAATACTTTCCGGATGCACTGTATATACATATATACATATATATATATATATATATATACATATACAGTATTTCACAAAGGTAAGTACACCCCTCAAAGGTTTGTAAATATTTTATCACATCTTTTTATGTGACACTGAGGACATGACACTTTCCTACAATGTACAAGCTTGTATAACAGTATACATTTGCTGTCCCCTCACAATTACTCAACACACAGCCATTAATGTCTACACCGCTGGCAACAAAAGTAAGTACACCCATAAGTAAAAATTTCTGAATTGGGCCCAATTAACATTTTTCCCCCTCGGTGTCATGTGACTTGTTAGTGTTACAAGGTCTCAGGTGTGAATGTGGAGCAGGTGTGTTAAATTTGGTGTCATCGCACTTATGCTCATACTGGTCACTGGAAGTTTAACATGGCACCTCATGGCAAAGAACTTTCTGAGGACCTGAAGAAAATAATTGTTGCTCTACATGGCTATAAGACAAGCTATACGACTCTGAAACTGAGCTGCAGCACTGTGGCAAAGACCATACAACGGTTTAACAGGACAGGGTCCACCCAGAACAGGCCTCGCCATGGTCGACCAAAGAAGTTGAGTGCACATGCTCAGTGTCATATGCAGAGATTGGCTTATGGGAAACAGACGTATGAGTGCTGCTAGCATGGCTGCAGAGGTTAAAGGGGTGGGGGGTCACCCTGTCAGTTCTCAGATCATACGCCGCACTCTGCATCAAATCGGTCTGCATGGCTGTTGTCCCAGAAGGAAGCCTTTTCTCAAGTTGATGCACAAGAAAGCGTGCAAACCGTTTGCTGAAGTCAAGCAGACTAAGGACATGGATTATTGGAACCATGTCCTGTGGTCTGATGAGACCAAGATAAACATATTTGGTTCAGATGTTGTCAAGTGTGTCTGTCGGCATTAAGGTGAGGAGTACAAAGACGTGTGTCTTGCCTACAGTCAAGCATGGTGGTGGGAGTGTCATGGTCTGGGGCTGCATGAGTGCTGCCGACACTTGGGAGCTAGAGTTCATTGAGGGACCCATGAAGCCCAACATGTACTGTGACATACTGAAGCAGAGCATGATCGCCTCCCATCAGAGACTGGGTTGCAGGGCAGTATTCTAACATGATAACAACCCCAAACATACCTTCAAGACGACCACTGCCTTGCTAAAGAAGCTGAGGGTAAAGGTGATGGACTGGCCAAGCATGTCTCCAGACCTAAACCCTATTGAGCATCTGTGGGGCATCCTCAAATGGAAGGTGGAGGAGCGCAAAGTCTCTAACATCCACCAGCTCCGTGATGTTGTCATGGAGGAGTGAAGAGGACTCCAGTGGCAACCTGTGAAGCTCTGGTGAACATGCAACCTGTGAAGCTCTGGTGTGTGTTGAGTTATTGTGAGGGGACAGCAAATGTACACCGGTATACAAGCTGTACACTCACTACTTTACATTGTAGCAGTGTTGCCACATGAAAAAATGTAATCAAATATTTACCAAAAATGTGAGGGGTGTACTCACTTTTGTGAGATACTCAAAGAAGTTAGTTAAGTTACTAAGAAGTTACTAAGAATTTATAAAAAAAAAAAAAAATAACTTGAAACTGACAAAAGTGATTGGCATCCACCATTGTTTGTTCTGTATTTAACAGAAATCAGAATTTGCATTTATTTTTTATTTAACGTAATATTCTAAATAATAAATCAAATCAAAATGGCATGGACAAAATGATGAAACCCTTAACCTGATATTTTGTTGCATAACCTTTAGAGGCAATCGCTACAATCCAATGTTTTCTGTATCACACAATGTGCCTTCTGCACCTGCTAACAGGTAGTTTGGCCCACTCTTCCTGAGCAAAGTACCTGAATTCCTGAGCAAAGTACCAAACCGCTCAAGCTGTTTTAGGTTTGATGGGTGCCTTCTCCAGACTGCAAGTTTCAGCTCTTTCCATAGACGTTGAATATAATTCAGATCAAGAATCAAAGAAGGCCACTATAGAATAGAATAATGTTTTGTTCTCATCTATTATTGGGTGCTTTTTGCTGCCTAATGAAGATCGTGGTGCTGTGGTTGGTGCTGTCCACAATTATTTTTTGTTGGATTGTGGGCGTGTCTGTGGATTGTGGGCGTGCCTGTATGGGGGGTGTGTGTAGAGATAGGTGAGCACATGTAAAAAAACAAAAAAAAAAGAGTCTAAATGAAATCCTAAAATAGATAGATTCATATCTTCTCATTCATGGATGATCTATTTCGTAAAACAGAATTCTAGACTCTAGATGCCTAGATGCCAACACTTTGATTGTCAGATACTTTTCAATTGACTTAGTTCATCCATTTGATAGATTTATATGAGGCATATTATACACTTAATATGAAATATCAAATATTTGGGGTACTACCACATATACCTTTTGTCAGCATTGTATACAATACCTGTCATATAATTCTAAAACATGCTTATTTAAGCAATACAGCTCAATACGGCTCATGTAACACACTTTAGAGCTTTGCTCAGGAACAACACATTTCAGAACGCTTGGATACACCACTTAACCATGTTTTATTGGCTATATAACCTACAAACCCCAGAGACGCCTAATTGCAATTATAAACCATTTACCAATGCAATTAGAACAGTGAAAGTTATGGGATGTCTTACCTGTGGTATATGTGAGCAAAATGGCCCGAGGCGATGTGGTTTTTGGCCTATGTACCACAACTAAGAGCTGTTCTCAAGCACAACGCATCGCAGAGTGTCTGGCACAGCGCTGAGCCGTGGTATATTGGCAATATATCACAAACCCCTAGATGCCTTATTGCTCATATAAATACGGTTACCAATGCAATCAGAGCAGTAAAAAGAGATATCACGACATACCCGTGGTATATGGTCACATATATCAAGGCTTTCAGACATCAGCATTCACCCTGTTTCTAATTTACGAATTACTTTTCTGACGGGTCCTATGTCTTCCCCCGAATTTCCTCTCAAACAATATAATAATATGCCTGAGAAAATATCGAAAAGGTCAAAAGTGAATGCATTATGGAATTCACATCTTGAAGGTTATTGACTGAAATTTCAAATGGCTGTTCATTTAGTCGTGTGACACGGTGTGGGGATACAGGGGCTCTGATTAGCACAAGCATCTGAACCTATTGACGGTGTTCCGTCTGACTGCCGAGATTTGGCTCCCGTATACCTGTAAGGCAGGAACACTGAGCAGGGGGCCAACAGAGGTTGTGGGGTCACGGGGTGACATCCTCTATAGTCTGTGTCAGGACCAACTCTGACTTTGGCAGGGCACGATGTCATGCTGACATCACATATGATCGGTGTGTGTTTTGTCTTTGCATCTCCAGTCCCAGGTTAGAAGTCAGTCTCTGGCCACAAAGTACTGAGAGCTGTTACGAAGCCTTATTGTTCACCATGCTGGGGCCTCACTCTGCGTAGGCATGGGAGAAAGGGCTCGCCTCCTCTCAATTCACACAGCCCTCGTAGGCTGGACTACTATACAGCTGCAGAATGATTCATGCCATTAGACTCCCAGTGGGAGCTCCATAAATACCTTCTCTAAATGCACCCCTGTTTAGAAGAAAAGGAACCAAACCACACAGCCAACAGAAAGGGCACTGAGATATGGATTTTAATATTGATGTCAACCGGATTAATTGGTTTGAGTCTGGTGCCAATAAGGTTTGTCGTAAGTGGCGTTTGCAGATACGGGCCGATCCCACCGGTCAACTTCCCAGCTTGAAATTGACATGAAGGTGGCATGTGACTTTCTGTGATGAGCGCAGTGTTAACAAAACATAGGAGGGGAAACTTGGGACATTGAAACAATCTACAAATGAACAGCTCCCCCATTTTTCACCGCATGTATTGAAAACAAAATGTTAGTCAACTGTCATGTACAATTGACTTGTGTATACCCCCCATGACACCACTGGTCACGTCCTATGACAGTACAGTTTAATGCTGTTTTAACAATTTCTTTAGGTTCAGTGTTTTCTGATATATGTAAATGCTTTTGCAGAATACAGCACCAGCTAGATGTCCTTTACTATGCTTGATTGCTGTACTTACTTTAGCCAGCACGCTCTGTAGGTAATGTTGTTCTTACTGATTCAGCCAGCATGCCCTGTAGGTAATTTTGTTCTTACAGATTCAGCCAGCATGCACTGTAGGTAATGTTCGTCATAGAGATTCAGCCAGCAAGCTCTGTAGGTAATGTTATTTCTTTAGATTCAGCCAGAATGCTCTGTAAGTAATGTTGTTCTTATTGATTCAGACAGCATGCTCTGTAGGTAATGTTTGTCATACAGATTCAGCCAGCATGCCCTGTAGGTAATGTTGTTCTTACAGATTCAGCCAGCATGCTCTGTAGGTAATGCTTTTCTTATAGATTCAGCCAGCATGCTCTGTAAGTAATGTTGTTCTTACTGATTCAGACAGCATATTCTGTAGATAATGTTGTTTTACATATACAGCCAGCATACACTGTAGGTAATGTTGTTCTTACGTACACAGCCAGAATACTCTGTAGGTAATGTTGTTCCTACATACACAGCCAGCATGCACTGTAGGTAATGTTGTTCTTACATATACAGCCAGCATGCACTGTAGGTAATGTTGTTCTTACATATACAGCCAGCATGCTCTGCAGGTAATGTTGTTCTTACAGATTTATGCTACAATCTATAGACATCATCATCATCATCATCCAGACATGCACATGTTACATATTTCATGTCTTGTGTTGGGTAATTATACAAATGCAAAGTTGAATGATCCAATCTTTGTATTGGTGTTATTATTGATTATTACTGTTATTAATTCTGCTGTCTACGTCCATCACAGTTGGCCAGGCACATCTATTGTGTTGTCTGCTATCTGTCTGTTAAACAAATGATCACCTTGGACTGCTGGGTGTAAAATGCTTTACTAGACAACGCCAGAGTCAGAAAAGTATGATCGCATCTGTTACCCAAGCGCCAGCCACGGCGTTGGCTGAATCAACCGTCGCTGGTGCTTGGCGAAAGGCACGGCAAATAAATATACATGTTGGGGTAATATTATTCCATTCCCTTGTTCTGCCAGATGGTCCGATGCGGCTCGAATAAGTTCATCAGGAAGCGACTGGCGATCTATCCAGCGTGACGAATTGAAATGTATTCAGGGGAAAAGAGCTTTAATGGAACTCTGTGAGGCTATACGGCTTATTGAGACAAATACGGCTGGCAGCTGATGAAGGGCAGCGGGGGCTCTGGATTCTTCGTACACTGGAGCAGGGATAGACGAGGGGAGGGCAGAACCACGTCCTGCTTCCCCAGCCTGTTCTCATTCAGCTGAATCAGGGGGAAGTGGTGGGCAGCCCTGCTGTCTTCATCGAGCCTCATTCAGGGTGACTCAGATCTCATGTATACTGTTCAGCTGGAGGAAGCCAATGCATTTAATATCAACCGGTAATGAACAGCAGCAGTGTTCTTACACTGGCCCGGGCGAAAAGAGTCTCCTCCTTGACACTGCCGACATAAGGAACAGAGAATAATACTGCAATTGAGTTAGACGATAATGAAAACCAAAGTTGGGGTAGAGAATATCTGTTCGCATGGTTGTTCATTGAGAGCTAATACGTTTGCACAATGGCCTAATGGCTGACAATTGTTCAGAGAAAGTGCACCTAAAAGGGGTTGCAGTAGGTCAGCTATATTGGATGATTGTGATGGGAGCTGATTACCCCGGCATGCTTTTAAGAAATCCCACGGCTGTGATGTTGCTCCGGCACAGAGGTCATTAATTCTAGTCTGCATGAGTGGTAAGAGGCCCCCCGATAACACATGACATCTTGTTGTCCTATTGGGCTGAAACACAATGACTGTAAAGATTAACATTGAGAACAGGAGAGCCAGTCGGCTGTTTGTCAGTTGCTCAAGAAACACAGTGAGCCCTTAACAATGCAATAAATTATGTCAAGATGCTTTTAAAACATCCTGCCATCTAGGATGACCTTAATGCATTTAACAGCACGCAGTTGATGTGCAGCTCGTTACCTCCAGGCATTGGTCATTTCATTTCACGGGCATGGTTTTCATGAACTGTCCATGCTGCCCATTAACTAAATGAAGGATTAGTTGCAAACTTCTGGCTCCAAGCAAGACCTCTGGGCTACTTAGCTGGGCCAATGAGCTTCACCGACGGAAGGGCACGCGCTCCAAACTATTGCCTGACTCAGCCATGAGTGAGGGGGTGGTTAAGAGAAAGAAAGAAGAAGATACATGGAGAGCAAGAGAGACATGGAGAGAGTCATGGGGAGATTGAGAGAGACAGACACAAAAAAGAGAGATGAAGAAAGAGAGACACGGAGAGAGAGAGACAGAACTAGAGACATACAGAGAGACAACAAATCATTGAGAGGGTGGTGGGGAGACATGGAGAGAGACTTGCAGAGAGGGACGAGGAGAGCAAAT
>JACXGK010000177.1:45316-78704 GCA_016801125.1 Novumbra hubbsi | reverse complement strand
CAAGAATCAACAGAGGGACGTCTCTGCAATGACCATGACGTTTAGTTTACATACATAACTTTCAAACAGCCACAGGGAATCTAATACACGAGTGCCTGCAGCGAGATCTGCTCCACTTTACCTTGTTGGTCTGAATTGATTTCTACCTGCTCTATCTCTCACATGTCAGACATCATGTAGCCCGATGCCCACCATTTCAGCCCTGGCACAACTTTATCTCCCATCACATCCTTACCGGAGCTTACTGGGAGCATCAAGGCAGAGTGCGCACATGCAGTGTTTTGATGGCCCCCGTGTGATGTGCCAGAGCACAAAACAAAAGAGGTAAAACTCTCTGTCAGATGCGTTAGGCCATTTAGCATATAGATCACAGTCAGGACAGATGTGCATTGAGCAGACATACTTAAAAAAAAACTTTCAAATAAAATGTCTCAGAGAAATAGCATTCAAATCAGTGGCCAGTGAACTAGTGTATAAAGGCTATGATGACATTGAACAAACACAGGTTTATTAGGCTTTGCAGCTTGCTTTATAATGCAGTGTTTCAGCACTACGGGCGCTGATCTCCATCAAGACAAGAGGCTACAGAGGTTCAACAACAACAATACTATAGCATTCATAGAAAACGGAATGTCAGCTAGCAACATGTTCTACATCATTTATGAACCTTTACTGTTTGTTTCCCTTTTTAGTATTCAGTGAATGGATGATGCAGACATCATAAATATTACAGAGAAACATTTGAGTTGTTTCAAGCCTTAACAATTCATCCTTTCTACTACCAGTAGACTTAGCATATTTATTTGGTAAATTGTTTGGTGGCTATTGATCTCTTAGATTGGATCAACGGGGATTGTCATGTTCTCAAAATTATAGCAGTAACACCATGTATGCATGTAATAATACAATTTTAATAATTGAAATAGTTGAAATATCTACATCATAAAAGGGACTTAAATGCAAGATACAAATCCAATCGTGGCAACTTTTCCTCCGGCGGAAGTTGTACCGTTTGCTGACGCTAGGAGCTGTCCGTGGTGCTGAAGCTAGCTTTCTCTGAGGGTGCTGACAGCACAGAGCCAGCAATCCGCTTACTGAGCGTTACAATTAAACAGGCTCTGCGTTTCAGTTAATTCTTGTTCAATCTGTTCATTTTTTGACTTGCTAAGTAAGTACAAAAGCAGCACAATTGCTTTTGTTTCAGAGACCTCACGGACATTATATTCAGCGTTTGCTTATTTTGCCCTGGAAAGTATTTAATGCAAGGACGTATTCTGTGAGCAGAAAGCGACTTCGACTTCAGTAGACATGTGTATGAGAAGAGAATACCAATTACACATCATCTTTACGATGTTGATTGTCGCTGCTGCAGTTACGCATGGACACGGTAAGAAATATATTCTGTCCTACATAGGGTCCTGGAGAAAATCAAAAGGTTTTTAATTTAAGTCTTCTACGATAACAGCCTGCGCGATCTCAGTACTTACAGCTCCGCGTATTGTACAATGCCACATAGTTCCTGACAACATATCTACAAGTGTGTTTGTGCTTTAAGTATAGTTACATATTTATACCTATGTTTAAGTTAAGGAGGAGACTGTCGGTAGTCTGTCCCTGATATGTTCGCGTGCACCTTTGTTTGTCTACAATAGACTAAATGTCCCAAACCCCAAAGCACTTGAGTGAAGCACAAAGTACATTCTAATCGTCGAGTACATCTTAATGGTACTTAGGTAACTTGCATGATGTTTCTTAGGTGTTATGTAATGTTCTACTGTACTTATGTATATGTTTGCATCTTTGTATGAATTGAATCTCGGTCGAGCTCTACGTAGTCACAAAAAACTCAGGAACAAAAGTGAAACATATGGTTAGTTGCACAAATAAAAATGAAAGTAATACAGTAAATAAAAAGGGGTGGGGGGATATTGTACCAAACGTAATAAGCATTCTCAATTGAGACGAATGATTATCTTGCTTGATACTGGAAAAGGGGTCGTAAAACCCGTTCGGGAATAAGTAAATTAAGGAATAAGTAAATTACTTAATTTACATAGGATTAACGGAATTCAATCAAATAATATAGCCACAAATTAATATAAGACGTACAGCAATTTTTGCCACCCAGCGATTTACGATGTTTACTCTGTGTGTGTGAGATAGTCCATGTAACATACGGTACTAGGTAATCAGAGATTAATCCTCAGGAACTGCTGAAGATTACTGACCGATTTATTTGACACGTCTGAATTCTTATGAAGGAATATATTGCGTTAGGATCGTACCGAACTTATTTATTTTCCTTCTTTCCACTCATTTGTATGCGTAACTTTTTAACCAAATCCAAATATTTGTGTGCCGTTTAAATGTCCTATAAGCGTTTTAGTCATCCCTCTGATAATGACATACATCATAATTCTTACCACCATGACATATAATATTTAACCTTTTTAACTCAATTGCGGATCCAAGATTTTAGTTATTTAGTAGTTGTCTATTATTATTATTATAATTATAATTACTACTAGCAACAGGATCTAGATGAGAAAAGCACAGGCTACTTTTTTGGGCAATTCTCGCATCCTTATTTATACCAACTTTATTTGGGCCGTGACCCCATTACAATATGAGAATGTATTTGTGAAAACATACAGCGATATATTAATTGACGAGTGTCTACTTTTTAACAAAAGCTATGACATTCTGATAATTTTTTTTTTTAATGATTTGTAGAAAATAATAACAAACTTGGCTCTGAATGCAGAACGATTTGAAATGTATTTAATAGTTTAGATAAGTTTAAGAAAACGTTAATAAAGATTTCAGGCAGTACTTTTGTATTATCTTTTTATTTGTAAACAACATCATAATTGATGTTTTTAGAATAATTTTTACTCTACGATTTCTTGTAATAGAATCAGAAAGACAAAGAAGGAAACAAAACACACATTAACAATGGAGAGATAATATATTGTCGCCAAAATAAAGTTCCACATTCGTCAGAAGAAACAGAAATCTGTTTATTGCAGTCGTATTTAAGCGCTCCTGTAGGTAAGCCCTGTTCTATAAACCAAGCAGGATTTTCCCCGAGTTTGTCTTGCAACACCATTTACATATCAAACGACCACACATGAGTTCAAAACCCTTAGTTTGGAAAATGCTTCATTAGCATTTTGTCTGAGGAGGTTATAGGATTGCATATAGAGTAATAACCATGATAATATATAAACAAGGCAGGCTGCATAAACACATTTCTCATTGGAATTATGTGTTTTCAGTCTTGATGGTGTAAAGTTAGCTGTCAAAAACCACGAGTGTTTATGATAATTGCTGAGACATTACAGCATTTATTCAGGATTAATAACAGAGAAAGCGAGTAAACAATTTCTCAGCTGTGTTAATACCACCTATAGTGCTCATTATGAGACTGGTGAATTGCTGACTGCTTAAAGCATCACAACATTCTCCCCCATGAACACACAAACAGACCAGGATCTCTCCCTCGCTGCTCAACACTCCTGGGAGAGAGACGAAAATGCACAAAGTATTTTTAGAGAATTGTAACCTTTGACAGCTTCCATTAGTGCATTCAGGACTTCAGCTAAATGTGCACATGTGGTGTTTTTTTGTGTGAACTTGAGCAATACTTTCAATGCCTCATACGTTCACCGAGTAGACAAGCGTCAAGCATGTGTTATTTTTCAGGCTTGTGGCCAACGATCTCTTATAGTGATTTTTAAAAGATGAAACGTGTGATAGCCATGTAACAATGATCCTTTCTCAAATGAGTGTTAACTTATTAATAACCTTTTGAATGCCAAATACTAAAAACATATTCACCAGCCTATTTAAAATGTTATACTCTTTTCTAACAACTGCAAATGGAGTACAGGAATACAAAACAAGATGTGTCTTTGCAAGAAGGACTATTTTAGAATTGAAATAAATGTGCTTAATATTATAGATGAAAACTTGAAACAAGGCAACAATGGTTTCTATATGACAGCTCTTAACAAACAAAGCATTTATCTAAACATGATTCAAAGATGTAAGCAGGGAACATATGCATGACCGAAAGTTTGAAAGCCAAATCTAACGTAGATTCGATTTTATAGATTGTAGTAACTGTTTGAATTCAAATTGTGTTGTTTGACCAATCCAATTACATTGTGATCAGATCAAAAAACTATAAAAAAAGTATGCGCCATGCACATTAGCATGTTGGATGCCTTGCCACATCATTTCATGTATGAAATGGATGCATGGATGAAGCACAAGGGACAAGTATTGATTTTTCAACTGTTGATAATTGAGGCACCCAATGCACTAATTCGTAATGTGAATTATAAATCTGCCATCTCCTATTAAATGTAAAATGTGGATTCACATTATATTGCTTTTGTACATTTTTTAACAAAACGTAACCATATCATTTTCATGTAAACAGCTTTTTTGGGATATGTGTCGTGTATGCAGTTTGGTGTCTCTATCCCCAGAGTCAGAATCCCAAAACGTAGCTGCCAAAATGTTTTTCTTTTTAAAACAGTCGTTCTAGATGGTGCTTTCAAAGTTGGTTGTATTGTATATACTTTGAAAGGTAATTCCATGATCTTTCAAACACATTAGTCAAACTACGTTTTAAAGAAAATCAGAATTGACTTTCTCTAGCCATTTCAACAGATCATTTTGATATTTAACATAGAGGTCAAAGGTCAATGTTATATTATCTTAAATATTCCAAACATGTTGATTGACTCATTAATGTGAATCTAAGCTTCCTATCATACATGATTAATATTAGCAGTTCCTTGTTGTTAACTTTTAACCAAACCCCAGACTGACATTTGATAAAGGGTGATATCCCTCTGGGTTAAACCAATGGCATGGAGGGATAATAGAAAGACAGGGAGCACAGAGAAACGTGCCTTTCCTGCACTGTTAATACATTCTCCAACTCTAGGGACATAGACCTTGGAACACTTATAAACGCACACCTCTGCCCCCATGTTTGTTCTGATGTCTTGGCTTCTGAGAGGTTTCAACATTTCTACTGCAATTCAAAGCCCATTATCTACATACACAGTTCCACATTATCTATGGGAGTGTTAACATGTGCAGTACGGTATCTAGGAGATTGGGTTTGGGGATGCTTTATGTATCCTGTAGCTCGTTAAAAGAATTACGAGCCCCTCCTGGTTGATGGAGCTCTCCTTGACACGCCACTGTTGGTTTGAATATTGTACTAAAGATGAAAGCCTGCGATTAGAATAATGAGACATTCAACAGAGCCTTGTCATTGAAGAATGGAGGATTATTACCCGTGTTTGAGCTACATGGGAATACGACGGAAAAACAAGTACCGTAACTCCACGGAGTCCAAATCTATTTAGATGGTTCCGCGCAGGTTTTCACTCAAGGTCCGGCTTTCATTTTTGCCCTTGGGACCGTAGATGTCCTCCCGCAGTTTTGTGGGAGCTTGATATTGACCCGGAGTTCGGGCAGCGAGTTCTACCGTTAAAAGAACATAGACAAAAAAGTACAACTTTAACGAACGGTGAAAAATCAAATGTTTGTATCGCACATTAGAATTCCAATATTATTAGTGCATTTTGGGACAATGGACAGAATGCTGTTGGTTGCTCTATATATATATATATGTATATATGTATATATATTTATATATACTATAGCTTCATGGGATGGTGCGTTTCAGAGAAAGGTTTGACATCCCTCACCTCATTCCAGAGCGAAGAGAGAAAACCTGTCATTTATGGTGATTCAGAATAGTTGTTTCCTCTGAGTGTTTTAAAGGAGGGGGTGGATGGGGGTGGCACAGGAAAGCAGTGGACATCCCATTCAATTACCCTGCACACTCTCCGATTCTGATCGTCTTGTAATTTCTGAGGAGGGGATAGAGAATGTTCAACACCTGTTTTGTGGATTACTGGTGATTAACTCCATCAAGGGCTATTCAGCGTCTGCACGCTGTCATAATTAGTTTCGCTTTCCTTCAGCTTGTCAATTGTAAATGAGAGCCTTTATGCCAGAATGCCCCCTTCTCTGGGCTTGGCGTTTGACAACGACTTTCTCCGCCTCTTTCGGCCTCCCAGGTGGAGCACACAAGCCTGGCTGAATGATGACATTTCTCTGCTCTTTATGTGCAAATGCTTTCTGTTGTTCGAGTTAGTTGTATGCATTCTAATGTGAGTCATCATCTTCCTCGTTTTAGAGCTCCATATTTTCGATATTAACTTTTCCCGTGAGTGCCTTGTTAACGGGAGATCTGGGAGCGTATGTACTATGCATTGCAATGACTGGCAGGTGGATTGACGTGCTATTGATGTAGTCAGTGTGAAGCGAATACGGTGGCACTCTTTTCGCTAGTCTGAGCCTGAGGCTCGAGAAGCAAGGGGACAATTTCAGGGCTCTATACTAACCCTTCACTCTGAGTGGCCCTTGGTATGGCTCTTTGGTGATACTGTACAGGATCCGGATTTGATGAGCAGGTTATCCAGGAGGACTTATCATCCGTTTTCTGATTGTGGTGGTTCCTCGCCTCGCTCTCCTGGTAATCTCCCGGGGGATGAAGCACATTTGGAGGCTTCACACCGACCGCAGCCTATTTTCGCCAGGCTCAGACGTGCAACGCAGGAAATAAGAAATCTCTTGAGGAGCAGATGCCATCACTCGCAGGCCAATCCTTTTATGATGTATCACTCTCAACAGTGAGGGCTGGGGCAAAGAAGCAGGAGACGGTCAGGATTGAAGAAGCGTAACCCCACCGAATCAGCAGGCAATGTAGATTAAGTGGATCCCCCCTTCCGTCGCCGCCTCTCACATGCACCTCGATGTGACCCACCGCCTCCTGCCTCCCACCTCCCACCTCCCTCCTCCCACGGGGCTGAACAGACGGATGACTGCCATTACCTCGTCAAGACATGCAGAATACACCAAGCTTATAGATGCTGTTGTCTTATTGATCCTACTCCCACCGGTCTTCCACTGAAAAACTGTCCCCCCCCCACAGGGGTGCGTACACACCTCTCTAATTAGGAGTGGCGTTAGCTTGGGCTGCGGAGGAGCGGGCTCTCTGAAACAATTAGGCCCAGGGACAGCTCCAGCTCTTTTGGCCCTGTTTTGAACGCCACATCCCATCTACAAAGCACTTCATCTGGGCCGGCTCCGAGGCCTGCGGTGGGCCGGGGGAACACTGTGTGGAAGACAAAGGGTAATAACTTGTGTAATGTGTTTGGAGGGGTGGCTTTAGCATTCCCAGCCGGCGTTGACCTCAGCCAGGCAGGCCCCCCCCCCCCCACAGTAATTTTCTCTGAGAAGATTGGATTAATCAGGAAGGGTAAACATATTCTAAGTAGCTAAGTAAGACAATGATGTTATAGATCGACCAAGGAAGGGAATAACAACTTCACAAGTATTGTGAAAGTGGTCTAAGACCCACCAAAAATTATAAAGTGAAACATTGAGATAGGTTGTTGGAGATGTGTGTTTTATTTGCTCTTCCTGGTATTTCAAACAAGCTACTGTCCCTAAATACTAGACTATGTGGTGTCCAATACTGACTGGAAGACTGGTCCTTTCACCTACATTCTAGACTGTGGTATCAAATACTGACTGAAAGACTGGTCCTTTCACCTAAATACTATACTGTGTGGTGTTCAATACAGACTGGAAGACTGGTCCTTTCACCTCACATGGCATGGCTTGGGAACCCAGGACACTTGAATGCTAAATTGCACACTTCAATCACAAAACATATTCAATTTTAGGATAACCTTTCTGTGATTTTGTTCAGAAGACTTGGTTCTGTTCATTGTTTTCAAACTCGCATAAACAACACATAACCAAACCCACACACATACACACACTTGCCCCAGCACACAGTCAGAAAACAATTGAAATCAGATAAAGCAGTATTTTTACTTTTGGTGATGTGTTTTTCTGGAGATATTGCAGTGGAAGTACAGAACCAGTCAAGCTATTATCTCACACTGACTAACCCCTGGAGAATAGTTTTCTCCCCTGGCAGGAGACACTTCTGTGGGTTACTATACATCAGTAATAATCATATTTTTTATTTGTGCATTTCTAATTGTCCATACAGTGGCCCTGCACTGCATGTGTTTAAGCTGCGTGTATAGTTACACTATCCTCTGTAATTAAAGGCAAATCGGGTGATATTTCATTCTATTGGATATTGATTGTGATTTTGCCCTTTCTAAGTTTCATGGGCTTTTCTGTTTCAGGAGAGTGTCGGTCTCTTCCTGCCAACCTGGGTGCAATGGGGTTTTATGAAGATTTTTGTGTGGTTTATTGTGGTTTTGTTATGGTTTTATAGTTGCTGTGATGTGGATGTGATGTGGATGTGATGTGGTTGTGATGTGGTTGTGATGTGGCTGTGATGTGGCTGTGATGTGGATGTGGCTGTGATGTGGCTGTGATGTGGCTGTGATGTGGATGTGATGTGGCTGTGATGTGGATGTAAGGTGGCTGTGATGTGGATGTAAGGTGGCTGTGATGTGGATGTAAGGTGGCTGTGATGTGGATGTGATGTGGATGTGATGTGGATGTGATGTAACTGTGATGTGGATGTAAGGTGGCTGTGATGTGGCTGTGATGTGGATGTGAATGTGATGTGGATGTAAGGTGGCTGTGATGTGGCGGTGATGTGGATGTGATGTGGCTGTGATGTGGCTGTGATGTGGATGTGATGTGGTTGTGATGTGGATGTTATGTGGCTGTGACACGGATGTGGGATCTTCAGCACAAAGACGGGACTGGATTCGTAACATGTCAAGAAAATGTAAAAATAGACCCAAAAGGTTGTGAAGTATCACTGTCTGAGTGTGGATGACATAGGACACAGTTGGGTGACTCACTACATAATAATTGGGGTCGGTTTGGCTCATGAGCTCCAGTTTCACTACTTCTGGCAGAAATGATACAGCAGTTCTGTACTGCTCCTTGAACCCTAACCCCAGAGGATCTGGCCGCATGTATAATTGAGAAGTTCCCACGTCTGCTGCCATGTCAGAAATGTTGAAACTTGTCGCTCAAGGCATCCGTGTGGCAGCCTGACAAACATCTGTCTTGTCTGTTCCAGTCAGTCATTAGATAACAGAATAAAGAAGGCCCCTTTGCACCATCCTTGATCTCCTGATAATGGTGAGCACACTATCATCTAACAAGCCTTTTCTGGCCTCAGATGACGGTTCAGTGAGTGTGCCGTAATTAGGACGCCTCTCTTTGGAAATTGATTAGTTAGCAATGGACCTGGATCCCTGTTAGGCTCCTAAGCCGACCCATTTATTAGTCTATTCCGCTTATTCCGGGTATATCAGTCCTGTGGTGGCCGACTAACCCCCAGCCCGAGGCTAGGTGTTTGTTGGTACGTCTGCATTAAAAATATCTGGACCATTTCCGGCCATAATGAAGGCAAAGCTGAGGACCCCTGTGTCTGGCATTGTTGTTGATTTAACACAAACACTCAAGAGCTGGACTTCCCCCGATTCGTCCTGGCTTTCAGTAAGTTATTACTGTTTTCTGCACTGGTTTAGTGATATCCCCTTCCTGTTGGTTAACGTATACAATGTATTATGTAATATGGTGGCGATAGATACATGTCCTTTTTGTTGTTTTTGTCAATAGTAAACCAATCATGAGGGATTGATAGGGGTTTCAATTCTCTTTTGATGGTTGGACCTTTTGCCTGATAGCATTTCGATGGAAGCTGAGGTGTACACTCGGAGGCCGGCCAGCCACGGCCTAGGTATCTGTTAAACTGGAGTTTAGAGGGTTGTATCTGCAGAGATGAAATGAGGGTCCAGCGTAATATAGCCAGCAGCAGCTCCCTGAGCCACTTCTCTGACCATGAATGAGATGGACAGTGCTAAACTCCTGTGTGCTGGACTTCTGTCTCTGCATTGCCAATGCATTAGAAAACCGAGAAAGAGCTGCCTTGGAAGGCTGATGTGATTATAGAGTGTGTGAAATAGTATTCTTCTCTCCAGCCATATGTATTATTTATTTATCTTTCAGGTTGTATGGGAGTGTGGTGGGTCTGCCTCACCTCTGGGATGTGAGTTGGAGAGGATGGCTTTTCAAGCAAAAGTGTGAGGGTTTTTTAATCGTGCTATTTGATTCAAAGGGGGAAAACTGAGGAGAGGGTGAATGACTCGGAGAGATTGGTTTGTTTTATCATTTTCAACTTGAGACACTTTACTTTGGATTTTCAATGTGTTTGGGTGCGTTATTTTCCCCTATCTCTACCTTACACCCATATAACGTATAAAAGGATTTATTCGATCTGATGCTGTGTTTATAGCATCACACCCATATATCATTCTATTTGTATTCCATCTGATGCCTATCTCTTCCAGAATGTAAACTAACTCCATTTATACAACGATTACATTGACATGCCGTTCCGGAAGCTCCAAGAAAAATATATAACCAGGCCCGATGGGTTTTACAGTGTTTATTCAAATATGTGGGTGATGTTACCAACCATCGCGGCTAAGAACACATTTTAAAAAACCTACAAATATTACACATGTCCAATGTGGATAGCTCAGAGAGAAGGGTATAGTCTGCCGTGAGCTTATAAGCATGTGAAAACAGATAGTGAAATAAGCGTTGAAATACATTCGTATATGTCCCAATGGCACACCAAGCTTGTTTTATGAGCACAGTGAAAATTTTCCAGCTGAGTGAATAAAAAAGGACACTAGTCTTATGCGCATATAGCGGTTTCTCTCTTCAGATTCCCTCAACTTCCCACGGCAAACCATTCAGTTCCAAACGTTGGCTCAGAACTGACGTCCCAAAAGCTCTTGTTCTTCCGCAAAACACATTGTTCTACTGTGGTCCTTTCAAAACGTGTAATGGTGTTGGTTATTAAATTCTTAGAGAATATGCAATTTTGACAGAAAAGTAGGATAGACCACTGAAATTAAGCTCTTACAATATTCTGGAACATTAAGGCCATTGTGTCATCTAGTACCAACTCTAGTTTTTTTATGTTTTATGTCCGGTTCTATACCGTACATTGATTTACATATGCTTTTTGGATGTGTAACACATGAGTGTGTGTGCATGTTTGTGTGTGTATTATGCAGCCATGCATGTATCAAATCTGGAGTTCTTTGGTCATATTGCCCCTCTGGGTCCCCTGCCTGACTCCGTATGTCTGGGTCTGACTGCAGCATGTTGTCTGAGAAATCCAGTCTTGTCACGTCAAGCAAGGCCCCATTTCTCCTCCTTCTGGCGCAATGGAACAAACCGACCTTCTTGACCCATTACATAGTCTGCTGTTCAGAACTATAATGTGAATGGCAGATGACTCCCCATCAGTTAGCCTGTCATTTAGTTAGTTGGACAGCCAGTCAGCTACCAAGGCAGCAAGTCAGTCATTCAGTTGGTTAGACAGTCAAGCAGCTACCCGATTAGTGAGCCAGTCATCCACAGTGGAGGCGAAATTCTTTCCCCAGGTAGTCGTTTTCAAGTCCGTCAGCATTTTTTTAAATATATTTCGCAACCATGAAGGGAAGCTCTGAGACTATTCTATGGGAACTACATTTGCAACAGTTTGTTGATAGCGAGGGACAAATTAAAATCCCCTAGTAGAGTCCACAGAGATTATACACCTGCCGTAGTTAACGAAAAACGAGTCTCTGCTGCCAGAATACCTAGAAATAAAATAAATAGATGTATGTTTCGACCGGGTGTCAACCAGTATATAACCGATATCTAACAAGGATAGAACTCCGTAGTTGCACTTAAAGCTTTAGAAATCTCTAGACCTAAAATATGTGATACCCAATGCACTCACTAACCATGCACAAGTAAACTACACAAACTATATTTATTACCCGTCATTTTTATTTTATTTTTATAAATTAAAGATCATATACTATTTTCTGTTAATGTATCAGCTCATATCACCAGAGTTGGCATGGATAGATTAAAAGAAAAAAATTGGTTTATAATTTTTATTTGGTGACGCTATAGAATGCCTCCCGTCTGTTGTGTTTCATTTGTTTCCATGCGTTTTTCCAAGCTAAAACGCTGAATCCCATTCATAATATAGACAACTTTCACTACAGCCTTTAGTCTGGAGATGTGTGTGGAATCACATGTGTTCTTGATGGCACACTTTGCGTTATTTATTTATTTGAATATTTCCTAGATCAAATACTCGCATTATTTTGCTTGGAGAAGGCATATTTAGCTTATGTTTTTGTCTGCTTGTAAAAAATAAGAAACACCAGCTGGTTAGTTTGTTATATTTTATTACCCATCTGCAAGTGATCAGATGCAGGCATGGGATCAGCAGCCAATCAAGAAAAGGGTGGGCCTGAAAAAGTTTAAGGGTTGGACCATGTCAATGTCAATAATATGTGGGGTCTGGATGGTTGAGATGACTATGACATTGTCATGTCATGTATCTAAGAAATACGATATGATAGATTGTGTGATATGGTCAAGGCTTTTCTAAAGATTAACTAATCTCATTTCCTTGACACAGCATTTAGCTAGTGTATTTTGTTAGTAACCAAATTAGCTGGACCTGGGCTGGACCTGAGCTGGAACTGAGCTGGAACCGAGCAGGACATGAGCTGTACCTGAGCTGGCTGCCTGAAATTGTTAGAAAAGGACAGTGGAGAATAAGGGACTTGACAGTTAACAAGCAAGGATGACCTGGAGAGGAAGTGTCTAAGGACTGGGGGAGGTGTCAAAAGAGTCGGGAGGAGGTGTCTGTAAGTGGGGGAGGAGTTTCTTTTAGTGAGCCTTAGCTGCGTGTTTGTCCCAGGATTAAATGTGGGCTATGGAGAGAAACAGAGGAAGAGAACAAGGATGATGATGACCCCATCCAAAACCTGGGATGAAGATGGGGCTGCACACCACCGACCCAAACACACCGTGGCTTTATTCAGGACTTGGTTGTTACGATTGGACAACAAAATCCACATGATAGTGCCTCAAAATTCTTTTGCATAAATAACTAGTGTGCATCATTATAGTGTTTGAACAATGTCTGAGAACAGCGTTTGAACAATGTCTGTGAATTCTCTTTGAACTACAGCAGCACCTGAGATTCACTGGATGTGCGTATGTCTTGCTAGTGTTGCTACAAATGGGGAAGTGCATCAAAACAAATTCTAAAACTTACAATGGGAGTCATTCATTGAAAGTGCATAGCAAAAGAAGGGACAACATTTTAATAGACTACACCAGTTCCCCAAAATGTCAATCGAAAAACACTGAATTCACAATAATTGCACTTGGTCGTTTTAAGTTTTAACCAGCGCATAGCAAAAGATGCTTGAAAAATGGGCCTCTCCAGCAGATGGTAACCATTGTTGCCCTCTTGTGCTTTTCTCCGCTAACATCAGTAGCATCTCATACATAGCTCCTCGGTCTGTTAACAGGCAGTTCTTTGAAACGACTGCTATAATGGGGAGCCCAGATGTTTATCTCTGACTGGCTGAGGGACAGGATGTGGGAATGGCTATGGTGCCAGAGATCATCTGAAGGCATCCTGTGAGCAGACTCTCTTGATGTTCGCTACCACGTTATCTCACATGCTTTTCCTGAATTTGCACAATTTTAAGTATTTCCCTCCAAAATGTCCTCCACCTCCTGTCCTTTCATCAGAACACAGGCTGCTAATCTGTCAGTGTCGTCTGTGGACAGGCTCAGAGATAATGGCCCAGGTATAGAGCCTCAGGTAAACTAAGTATTTCGTACCATTTAGCCATACAGCAGGGTTGTCCATCAATGTGTGTTGTTTTTTACGTCATTAATTTAAGATATTTCACACTGATTACTGTGTATAAAGCAGAATATTACACAGAATTTGGAGTTTATCTGAATTGTTAAAACACTAAAACGATTCACTTAACCAAATTCTCAATGGCCTAAACCAGGGGTCTCAAACCGGTTCAACGGAGGGCCGAATGTCTGCAGGTTTTCACTCTCACCTTGAACTTGATTGATTAATTATGTCACTGATAGGTTAGGTCTACCCTCATCTGGTTATTTAGGTCTGAACCTGGTACCAATTTACAGGAAAAAACTAAAACCTGCAGACACTCGGCCCTCCGTGGAACCGGTTTGAGACCCTTGGCCTAAACCAATTTGTCGACTTAGTTACTTTTGGCAAAACCTTAAACAAATTCAGGTATTTAGACACCATTTGCAAATTGCATTCACTCTATTTGCAAAACCCCAAACACGTTTTTCACTCACTAAATCACATTTCAAACTGCGATGCGAGTGTTTGCCAGGTGGCAAAAGTTAAACACAACTACAACAGTTTTATACAATTGTTTACACTCAATGACTCAAAATAGTTCACACTTGTTTCGAGTGTTGTGATCAAACCAATTGTAAATCATATTTTTTCATTCGTTTTTCTGAATTGCTAAAACACTAAACCCCATTCTCGGAACCAAACTCTCGGTGTCACGGCCGTAGTGCAGGTTGGAACCAAACGCATACAACGGTGAGTTTATTCAACAAAAACAAAACAAACACGAACTGTAAACAACAAAACAAAGAGGCTGACAACTAACAGCAATACGCATAACAAAACATAAAACAAACTGAACAAACTTACTTAAAGAACATGTAGCGTATTCACAGTAAACGCGACCATGAACTGAGGCATAGCCAAACAATAAACCACACAGAGTGTGGACAAGAACTAAGCTTAAGTAGGCTCCCCAATCAGAGACAACTGACAACAGCTGTCTCTGATTGGGGAGCCCTGAACAACAGCATAGAGGTGCCTAGAGGCACCTTCTACACGGCACGTCCTGGCTGTGAGCCCGAGACACAAAAGATGGCCAGGGGCCCCCAGCCAGGACGTGACACTCGGTGGTCTAAACCAATTTGTCGAATCAGTCACTCTTTTGGCAAAACCTTAAATGCATTCTGGTAGTTAAACACCATTTCAAAATTTCATTCACTCTGTTAGCAAACACATTTCTCACTGACTAAATGACATTTCACACTGTAATGTACATGTTGTAAAATGGTAAACACAAGTGGCAAAAGTTAAACACAGTTGTCATTGTTTACACCTAATGACTCAATATAGTTCACACTTCTTTCGAATTATGTGATCAAACAAATTCCAAAGAATATAACTCAGTTCAGAGTATACAGGTGGCACAGGTCGGAGGCAGAGCAGATAGAATGAATTTACCATTGAGTTTGATTATGCAGTTGGTCAATATTGGTATACTGTTATGTGATTTTCTTTAAGTTTCCTTTGGTCATTGGGCTTTTACATAGTTGGCTACTGTATTTTTATGCCACTGCTGGTATACATACACTTAATACTGAATTACTTGCTGTATTTACAGTATTCAATATTTTCACTGAACAAGCTGTGAATATTATAATTTTTTATTGCAAAATGTGTTTACTATTTATAATTAAAACATGTGTCAACATGCTCTGCATGCTGTGTTCTCCATTTTTTCATGTAGTGTCTAATGAATGCTCTGAAGTGTTTATATTTTGACTGGCTGTGTTCACGCTCTGAAAGCTATGTGTGATTTTGAGAACAGAGTAAATGGTTTTGAGGCTAGTGTTTTATTTTGACAGAAGAGTCTGGGGTTTTGTGAATGTAGTTTGAAGATTTATTTTTGGTTTTGTGTTTAGAGTTTTGAGAAAATGGTTAGAGTTAGAGAGAGTTAGAAAATAAAAAAGGGAGAGGGTTAGAAAGAAGAGAGAGGGATAAAAAAGAAAGTGTTAGAAAAGAAGGAAGGGAGAGTGTAAGAAAAGAAGGAAGGGAGAGTGTTAGAAAAGAAGGAAGGGAGAGGGGTAAAACAAAGGGGAAAAATGTGAGTGAGTGTTAGAAAGCTCTACGGGAGAGAGAGAGACAGCACGGATGCCCACTGGGTAGGATGCATACTCATCCCCCCTTGGGCTGTGGGAGGTTGTGAACATGCTGTCTGAAGTGGCACCCTCTATAGGCTGCCTGTCATCCAGCTGGCTGCCCTGCTCTGGGTCACTTCACAGCTGGGCCTGCCCAATCGTGTCTGTGCCAAACACAGAGTCTGTAGAGCCCTTTGACCTCTGCGGCGTGGGGCTGAAGCATTGGGGAAATTCAACTCCTTTCTAGTTGCCTTGGCTTCTAGAATAAACAAGATCCCTCAAGGGCTTAGAGGTCTCAAGATCTCACCACCAAGTGTGCCTGCCCTGCCGCTCGGCTCCGGTGCAATTACCCTCTGTTATTGAAGCTCCCCTGTCCCGTGGCTGGGTCACCCTACCCCCGTTCCCCGGCCCCCCGTCTCCCCCTGACACTCACAGGGTAAACACACTGATGATGCCGTCCGTTTTGGAGGCTACGGGCTGTTTGATATTGCGGCTGTGTGGACGGAAGGACCATATGAACTGAGGCATGATGCGGAAAGCTCCTCGGTTGCCGCGGGACAGAGGGAGAGGCTGAAGGCAGGCATTCTCTGAGGCGGTAGACTAACTGGGTTTGACATAGTTGTTTCTGCTGACAGGCTGCAGGGACGCTTGCTCCTGGCCCAGCTCCAGGAAGACCTACTTAGTTTTGGGATTTGGACTTGAGAAAGTGGTAAAAGGTAATGCAGAGTAAGTGGTAAAAGGAAATGTGGTGATGAGGAAGTGGTGAAAGGCAATGTAGAGATTAGGAAGCTATAGAAGGTAACGCAGAGTACGGAGGTGGTCGAAGGTAATGTAGAGAGAGGAAGAGGTGAAAGGTTATTCAGAGATGTATAGATGAGGATGAAGTTAAATGTAATGTGGTGATGAGGAAAATGGGAAAGGTAATGTGAAAACAAGGAAGAAGTGAAAGGCAATGTATATATTAAGGAGATGTGAAAGGTGATGTGGAGAATAAGAAGTTGTGGAAGGGAATTTGAAGATGAGTTTGGAGTAAGCAAGTGATGAAAGGTAATGTGGAAACAAGGATGCTGACTTTCTTGCAACCATTCCTTAGAACAGCAGGCAACATTCTGTTTGCATTTGCAAGACACTCCCTTAAGAATATGTTACGTTAAGATAGGTTTAAAGGTTTGTGTAAGTGTTAAGGTGAAGGTTAAGGAATAAGGTTAAAATTAGGATTAGGTATTAAGGTTTGGGTGAGGTATTCATTCCTGAATGGTTAAAATAAAAATAAGGAATGTGTCTTTATGGAGTGAGGATCTTCCGCTGTACCACCAACAGACTCTCACCTTTGTCCCCAGTCATTTCTCTGTCCATATATAACATAAACTTTACTACCTCTACTTTATAAGACCAGGCTGATTTATTTTACACTTTCAGTATTCAGGGTCCCAGACAGTTTCAAGATGCTTTCATTCGAAGGAATCAAAGGTTTTTAAAGGATTAAGCATCAGGTTTACTTTATGTTGCATAAGGGTAAGCAGCAAGGAATAACACTTTTCAAGGTATTTATTAACTGGAATAAAGATAGAGTTTATTAGCTGGAATAAAGTTTATTGAAGTATAGTTTATACATCCAATATCAAACAAGGCTTATACATGGACAGCCAGACTTATATTCTGGCATTGCTACCGATTTGTTTTCTGTAATACTCATGGCAGAGTTACACTGTACAATGCCAGGGAAGCCAGCAGTATAACTTAATAAGTTGCCATCTCTGAATAACTTGACCCCCTTATCAGAATCTGGAAATTAAGAGAAAGATTATTTTCATTTCCTATCACAGGAAGCCAACAGTGTAACACTAAACATCTCCACTCCTATCTGAATGTCTGGCCTTTAGATATGACCAATCAACCTTTCTGCGTTGGTCCTTTGTGTCCTTTGGGTCTGTACGCTGTCGGGCATGTATAAATAAGGCTGTGTTTGGGGACAGAGGATTGAGCTGGCAACTAGGCACACCAGACTTTTTAAGATCAACCAGCTTGTGATTTACAGACTCACGACTGCCAGGAGAGGTGGATTAGCCACCCGCTGTTATTTTTGACCGACTTTATCTCCCTTTAGAGACTGGTCAAGTGGTCTTTCAGTAGTCTTTTAGAGACTGGTCAAGTGGTCTTTCAGTATTCTTTTAGAGACTGGTCAAGTGGTCTTTCCGGCCTCTTGTCAGGCTCTCTAACTCTTTTTGTGCTTGACCCTGTTGGATGCCCCTCTGTTCTATGTATAGTTGGATGTAAAGCAAATCAGAGGCATGAGGGGAGTAGAAACGGTGCCTAAAATAACTGCAAAAAATTTGTTATCCTACTTGGCACAATGATGAAACACCAGCTGTTTCAGTTTCAATTAGCAATATTTCAATGACAAAATGGGTTTTACTTCAACGACATGATCTGCTGCTTGTCACTACAACCTCAGTTTGTCCTCTTGTTTGGAAACAATAGCGGCTTATAGAGAGAGAGAGATGGAGATAGTGAGAGTAAATAGATATGTGAGACCCAGATTAAGTTAGAGAATAGAAGAGTAAGCGTCACCTCTTCCTGGAACCCCTGTCTGTCTGTCTGTCTGACTGTCTGTCTGACTGTCTGTCTGACTGTATGTCTGACTGTCTGCTTAATCCCTCCAAACAGCCTGAGTCCTATAAAGTAGCAGCTTGAGGAACACTCACAATGAGGTGGTAATCCACCACAAGCAAGAGGTACAGAAGGTCTTGCTTTGTAAATATACAGGAGGCCAGACAGGTAGAATATGCCACTGATGTGCTGTTGTCAATGCTGTGTTCATGTTTACAGTTTTCTTGAAACCTCCACCCGTTTTCTCAAAACTTTTAACACAGAACCAAATCTTTGAAATTCTTCGAGCATTCATTAGACACAACATGAAATAAATAAAGAATACAGCGTGCAGGGCATGTAGTCACAGATGTTTTTGTAATTATAAATAGTAAATGCATTTTGCAATAAAAAAGTATAATAATCACAACTAAGTTCAGTGAAAATATTGAATACTGTAAGTACAGCACGTAATAGAGTATTAAATGCCTGTATACCAGCGGTGGCATAAAAATGACCAAAGAAAAGTAAATGAAAAGCACATTAAAATAAAAACATATTTTTTGAACAACGGCATAGTCAAAGTCAATGAGAGATTCATTCTTCGTGCTCTGATCACTTAAAACAAATGTGAACTATTTTGAGTAATTGTGTGTAAACAATGACAACTGTGTTGTAGTGTTTACCATTTTACAACACAAGTGCATCACCGTTTGAAATGTGATTTAATGCGTGAGAATGTGTTTAGAGTTTTGCAAATAGAGTGAATGCAATTTGCACATGGTGTCAAACTACCTGAATTTGTTTTAGCAAATCTAAAAAACTGTAACACTTGATAATGCTGTCCCTTTTTAAGTTGAGATGTTATTACGGACAAGAAATATTCAGAAGGCTATTGCAATAACTGAACACTACTGTTCAGTTCATTACACTTCCAAGAAACGCATCCCTGAGTGCCATACCAAATAAAAGAGCATTCACAATGAGAGACTCATCCGGAATGACAGTCTTGCTCAAGGTGGTGTGCTTTACATTTGTGCTCCCTGATCAGCACTGAATTGACTGTTAATAGTGTCATAAGTCCATTTGCAGCGATCTTCTTGTGGGCTTTGGTCCAGTGATGCACAGTGCCAGTGACCCCCTTCGGTCAGCACTGGTTGATTGCTTTGGCAAAAGCTTAGAGGAGCTGTGGAGAGGAGACTCAGCCAATGGGCACAGCAGTGGTGCCAGTGTGTTTGGCTGCAGGGACACACAAGAAATGACTTGTATTACAAATAGCATTTGCTGGAGGTTTAGCAGCTTTTGCTTGTCATTGGTAGTAAAAAAATAAAAGGAGAGTCGAGAATTCATTTCATTTGGAGAGCAGGTCAGTTAAATAATATTTAGAGACTGGACTGGTGAGGAAGGTCTCTATTTTATGATCTATGGATCATTTTATTTGTAGCAGACCTCATTTACAACAGACTCAATGAAAAGTTGCTCTGGAAGTGGACAGAAAGGGCATTGTACAGTTTCTTAGAAAAGTGTGAATGACAAAGAAAGCATGAAAATGTGTTATAGATTTACAATGAAAATACTGGTTTTATTTTAGCAGAGATGGCACTAATGGCCATTGTGTAGCATATTAGAGTCAGTGACGACTCTAACATCAGATGTTTTTTGGTCAGTCGCGAGTTCTGGAATCAACATTTGCAAGGCGAGCCGGCAAGTGCTTTATGAATCGTGACTTTTGCAGGAACTGCGTATGAATTGCACAGGCTAGCAGGAACGACCTTCCCCCAATCAATGGATCTCAACAGGCAGTGCGTTGTTGAAACCAGTGTTGCCAGATATCACAAGAGAAACAAGAAACCGGGAAGGTCAAAACATGCCCAAAACAAACAACTTGGAGCTGCAGACGAAGCCCGCAAACCCAACACTTTTTTTACAAGCACATCTACCATTTCAGTTAGAATGAGCCGACTGCTCTAATTGGGCCTAGTACCTGATGTAGAAGTTAAAAATCTTCAAAAACACATACAAAACCACTTAAAGGTGGACTTACATTTTAAGCAATTTTTTTGCCTTCTACATAAGTACCATATTTACATAATGTTTGTGAACACATTGATGGTGAATACAATACAACGGAAATGTACACTGCTCAAAAATATATTAAGGGAACATATAAATTACACCTCAGGTATTGATGAATAAAATGAATTAAAGATCAAAATCTTAACTGTGCCTTGTGTAATTAGTTAATAACAAAATAACATAACAAAAGTCAATGGAAACCAAAATCACCAACCAATTGAAGGCTGGATTGAAACTTATACCGAAAATCTGAAATGAATCACGGCAACTCATAATGTAACTCAGTAGTGTGTATGGACCCCACGTACCTGTGTGCACACCTGACAACGTCTGGACATTCTCCTGATGAGACGACGAATGGTGTCCTGGGGGATCTCCTCCCAGACCTGGATCAGGGCATCAGTGAGCTCCTGGACAGTCTGGGGCGCTACTTGGCGGCGTGGGACGCACCAATACATGACATCCCAGGTGTTCTCAATTGGATTCAGGTCTGGATAACGTGACTCCCAGTCAATAGCATTAATGCCTTCCTCATCCAGGAACTGCCTACACACTCTGGCCACATGAGGCCGGGCTTTGTCCTGAACCAGAAGGAACCCAGAGTCCACTGGACCAGTGTATGCTCTGCCGATGGGTCTGAGGATTTCATCCCGGTACCTAACAGGGTACCGATGCCTAGCATGTGCAGGTCTGTGCAACCCTCCAAGAATAAGCCTCCCCAGACCATCACTGACCTACTGCCAAACTGGACATGCTGGGCAATGTGGCAGGCAAGATAATGTTCAACACAGTCTCCAGACTCTTCCAGACTGTCATGTCCTCAGTCTGAATAAACTGTAAAGTATACGGGGCGCCATTACCTGATTTAACCCCCAGATAACGTTTTGCAGTGTGGCGCCTCGTTAGGGTGAACAGATCTGACATTTTACAGGGATGTACCAATAGGACACAGTCAATATTTTACACAAGGGCTACCAACAGTTTTCAATCCACATTTCTAAATTTATTTAATCTATAAACACAGAAGCTGAGATTCATGTTTAATCAGGTCTACAGCAGCATAGAGCAGGAGTACACACTACAATCCTGTTCAAATGGGCACTGTATTTATTATTATTTATTATTTATGTTCACATTACATTTTTCAGCCACATGACCACCTCTGAATACTGGGCTTACTGTGTTGACTGTTGAACATTTATATAAACACCGTAAAACATCAGCACACCTCGCTTATGTGATAACTCATTGTTTCTGATTCATCAATTTTTTATTTTTATCTGTTCTTCAATACAATTATCCCAGTAATCACCTTCACCAATTGTATGTATTTTACAGTCTATTTTTAATGTTTTAAGTGTTAGTTCAACCGCCTTCCTCCTCTAGAGCTCTTAAACTCTGGACCTCCAAGCCTGTTCTTCTCTATGTTGTTATTCCAACCTCCTCATCAGGGATTTATTTACACCCGGGACACCAGGTGAATGCAATTAAAGATGATGTAGAACCGAAACTAGCAACTTCTGGTTTTCTATTCTTCTAGATACATTTCCTAAAGAGCAGGGGCATTCAAAGCTTACCCAAGGAGGTCTGGAGCCTTCTGCACACTGAGAGCTGTTCACTCATGGTACAGGCAGGTAGATTGAATAGGAAAACTCAAATTGATATTTAGGCTTAAGATTGCCTAATCACTTTGCTGAAATTAACCCCTAATAGGCCAGAATCAAGTTAAAAAAGGGCAAGTGCATAAAACCATAGATGATTTTGCGAGCAACGTGAATGCTTTGAACACTGATCATTATGAGATGGAATTGTTGGCCGGAATATGTATAATTATGACGGCCAATACGGGACAGTTTGGAATGGTTAGCATCCAGAATCCAAAGAACCTGTTTCATAATACAAATGTCAGCAGTTTATTTAGGTACTCTATTCTAAATACTGTACATGAATGAATACTGCCCTCATATACCAAGGCAAAATTTCAGTTAACCCGAGACGGTGTGTTGCATCAGCCTTGGGGAGGAAATGTTTGCTGTTGCCTTGATTTAACTAAGTTTTGTTTCTTCCTTGTTGACCTTTTCAAACAGACACTGACATAGTGAAGACTCAAATCTACAATTTAATTATTCATTGCATAAACTGAATAGATCCACAGGGACAAAACTTAAACTTGTTTCCATGGTAATTTAGGAGAGCGTTCTCACCAAAGCAGGACCCAGAGGGGAAGTATAAATAAACTGTCGGAAATACTTGAGAAAGTTAACAAGACACACAGGGAATTCAGACACTACCATTAGAAACCGAGTTGTGTCAGTCTCATTGTTTCGTGATGTCTCATGTTAGATGACAGTACAAAAAACTCTGAAACTCTCCAACTGATAAAGCCAACATAAATGTTTCACATTGTTTGATTAACGCGCGAAAAAGAACAAATATCGGTCATTGTTTTGACAGAACGAGAACACCACTATATTCCCTGTTTCCTTCACTTTGATCCGTTCACAGAACAGAGAAGGGTTAATACACACCTCCAGCCTGTTGGCCCAACCCAAAATGGATGCAAAAAGGCACTTCGGTGTATTAGCTCTTCCTCTGTGGCTTGAGTACTTTCAAGACAAACTGGCCCCTTGATCTCCCAGCTCCCAGACTCATGGGGCGCTGAGATCAAAGCACATCTCTCCCTCACGCCGACAAGCAGTGAGAGCCAGAGGGATAGAGGGAACCATTGAGAAGAAGAATGAAAGGAAGGGAGGTGCGGTGTGTGTTTGTGGCTGTGATGTGTGAGCCGTTCTCTCCTGAAAGCCTGGTAGGTGGACTGGCTGAAGGGGCTCAGAGAGTGGCTCAATCAAAGAACCCCCCGTACTCCCACACTGTGCCTCAGACCACCCCACTGTCAGATGCTGGTCTTCTGATGCCTTGGTGTCTCAAGCTGGCCCTCATAGACCGCAGGGACTCAAGGCAAGTACTGGTTAGTAAAATAAAGGCCTTTCATTTTATTTCCTTGTGCACGGTTGTAAAAACACGAGTCCCCTCGCGACATTGTGGTAGTCAGAAACATACCAGAATTAGTATAAAGTTTCCCGTGGATATTGTGGGTAAGTCGGTGTCAACATAGCAACAATTTTATTAGAGATTATGTGTACCGTTAAAGTTGCTGTTCTTTGGAAGTGCTCATCCTTGCTGTAATATTTATACGGGATTAATAATTACCCCAAACTGACTTCAGTGCGTAATTCCAAACACTGAGAGAAAGGATAACTAAATGAATTATGTTTGCCTAATGAATAATTGAGCTCTGGAAAAGATAATGTTGTGTTCCACAGCCTATGACTCAGGCCATTGTGGGTGTTTAAGCAGTGTGCTGCATGTCTGGCTGATTTCACATTAAGAGTGTGACATGAGCATTAGCAGACAAATGTGCCCCCTGTTCCAGCCATTCCCATGACTAAAATATTACCACAGGTTTGCTCCTTTACCATAAACTGTTCATGATCTTCCTTAAACAGACCTACATAAAGTATACATGAGGTACTGTACAAAAGGTTTATGTACCTGAAAGTCGAACTAAGCCATTTATTTGGTTAGCACGTATTTGAATAAAATAACACATTAAAACAAATATATAATATACAAGTATATATTTTTATATATATTATAAATGTATTTACAAATAAACCTTACTATTGAAAAATGTCTTTAGTTTGAATTCCGGGTGCCTAAAATAAACCAATTGACAAGTAGGAAGAATTCCATAGGTTGTCAAATAGGTAATTGATGTCTTATAAGGTATCTAGCCATCCTCCATGACATCAACTACCTACCAAGAAAGTTTAGCAAATTTTTGCTATGCCCTTAAAGGAAAGGGTGGAAAGATAGAGGGGAGAGGTTTGGCTAAAAGAGCATTGGACCAGATTCAAACTCAAGCTGCAGTGTCGCAGGCACTGGTCCAGACCACTCGACCAAAAAAGCCCATAACTCTTTTTACTTTTTATTGTTTTGACTTTTACTTGTACTCATTCTAATGTTACATAGGGTTTTTATGAGCAAATAAACACTTTGTGCCCAGATAAACACTTTCAAACAATGTTGTCATGTTGCCTAAGACTTTTGCACACACTGCTCAAACAAATTAAGGGAACACTTAATCATCACGGTACAATATCAAGTCAGTTAAACTTCAGGGATATCAATCTGTCCAATTAAGAATCAGAAGTGATTTTGACTCGATATCACCTGTTTTGGTGCAAAAGAAGGTGACAACAGGTGCACTGGTGAGGCAAATGCAAAACAACCCTGAAAAATGTATATAAACAAAAATCCTGAAAATCACATTGTACGATTTTTAAGTAATTCATTTGCATTTTATGGCATGACATAAGTATTTGATCACCTAACAACCAGTAAGAATTCCGGCTCTCACGGACATGTTTTCTTTAAGAATCCCTCCTGTTCTCCACTCATGCCCTGTATTAACTGCACCTGTTTGAACTTGTTACCTGTCCACACACTCAATCAAACAGACCCCAACCTCTCCACAATGGCCAAGACCAGAGAGCTGTGTAAGGACATCAAGGATACAATTGTAGACCTGCACAAGGCTGGGATGGGCTACAGGACAATAGGCAAGCAGCTTGGTGAGAAGGCAACAACTGTTGGCGCAATTATTAGAAAATTGAAGAAGTTCAAGATGACGGTCAATCACCCTCGGTCTGAGGCTCCATGCAAGATCTCACCTCGTGGGGCATCAATGATCATGAGGAAGGTGAGGGATCAGCCCAGAACTACACGGCAGGACCTGGTCAATGACCTGAAGAGAGCTGGGACCACAGTCTCAAAGAAAACCATTAGTAACACACTACGCCGTCATGGATTAAAATCCTGCAGCGCACGCAAGGTCCCCCTGCTCAAGTCAGCGCATGTTCAGGCCCGTCTGAAGTTTGCCAATGACCATCTGGATGATCCAAAGGAGAAATGGGAGAAGGTCATGTGGTCTGATGAGACAAAAATAGAGCTTTTTGGTCTAAACTCCACTCGCTTTTGGAGGAAAAAGAAGGATGAGTACAACCCCAAGAACACAATCCCAACCGTGAAACATGGAGGTGGAAACATCATTCTTTGGGGATGCTTTTCTGCAAAGAGGACAGGACGACTGCACCGCATTGAGGGGAGGATGAATGGGGCCATGTATTGCGAGATCTTGGCGAACAACCTCTTTCCCTCAGTAAGAGCATTGAAGATGGGTTGTGGCTGGGTCATCGCTAGAAGTTCGCTAGAGAGCATTTGGATGATCCAGAAGCAGATTGGGAGAATGTCATATGACACCAAAATACAACTTTTTGGTAAAAACTCAACTCGTCGTGTTTGGAGGACAAAGAATGCTGAGTGGCATCCAAAGAACACCATACCTACTGTGAAGCATGGGGGTGGAAACATCATGCTTTGGGGCTGTTTTTCTGCAAAGGGACCAGGACGACTGATCCATGTAAAGGACAGAATAAATGGGGCCATGAATCGTGAGATTTTGAGTGAAAACCTCCTTCCAACAGCTAGGGCATTGAAGATGAAACGGGGCTGGGTCTTTCAGCATGACAATGATCCAAAACACACTGCCCGGGCAACAAAGGTGTGGCTTCGTAAGAAGCATTTCAGGGTCCTGGAGTGGCCTAGCCAGTCTCCAGATCTCAACCCCATTGAAAATGTTTGGAGGGAGTTGAAAGTCTGTGTTGCCCAGCAACAGCACCAAAACATCACTGCTCTAGAGGAGATCTGCATGGAGGAATGGGCCAAAATACCAGCAACAGTGTGTGACAACCTTGTGAAGACTTACAGAAAACGTTTGACCTCTGTCATTGCCAACAAAGGGTATACAACAAAGTTTTGAGATAAACCTTTGTTATTGACCAAATACTTATTTTTCACCATAATTTGCAATTAAATTAATCAAAAATCCTACAATGTGATTTTCTGGATTTTTTTCTCATTTTGTCTGTCATAGTTGAAGTGTACATATGATGAAAATTACAAGCCTCTCATCTTTTTCAGCTGGAGAACTTGCACAATTGGTGGCTGACTAAATACTTTTTTGCCCCACTGTATATATATATATATATATATATATATATATTCATATATACGGTTTTATGTATTTAATTCATTATCTTAGTAGCAGTAGTAAGAATAAATTACCTAAAAGTCCTTATTGTAAGTTAAGGTTTAAAATGAATGTAGACACTTAAGGGTCAATTCATGCATATTTCATCTGAAATATTAGAAGAACAAAGGGTAATGAAGAATCACAATGAAACAGACATTTTCAATTTGCTAAGGAGGACCATTCTGCATCAGTACTGACGACTGTTACAGTTGCTATGGAGATGGAACATCTTTCAAATGGACCCAGCTGCCTGGGAGGAAAGGATGGACTCCAATGTTCTGTACATTACATTGGAAATGATGGACTTCAATTTTTCCAAGCTAAATGGAAGTCTTTCCAATGAAAACAATAAGAAGCACAACTAAATCTATTTTTGTAAACATACATTTCATGTGGATGAGCAAATGTATACTTTTATATCTTTTTGCTACAATTCTCAAATATATTTCTATACTATATTTATTTATATCCTTTTAGGTCCCAATATAATTCTAAAATGATGCAGTAGACCCTTCAAAATAAATCAAATTCAAACAAACAGATATAGTACAAAAACGAACAACAAATGAAAACTACAAGTGTAACGGCTGGGGTGCTTGGAGTGATGGGAAGCAGATGCACGGACACAATAACGAAAAACCTTTACTTCTCCAAAAGTATAGAAACAAAAACAAGGGCGCATCGCACAGGTAACGACAAACAGGTAGAGCTTTAGAAAGGTTAGGCTCGCCTTGTACAGAAAATAATCACCAACAAAGAGAACCCCACACTTAAATACTACACATAATGAACAAACAGGATCCAGGTGAGAGGATGCACCCTTTGTGTCCCCTTGGAACCTAGTCCAAACGGGAGTGCTGGCCCCCATGAGAGGCCGAACGCGGCAATGATGCGGGAGGTTCTCGTGAGCGCGTTACAACAAGTTAACTTTGTTTTAAAGAGCACATACTCTTTAATTTGACATCACATTCATGTACATTGGAATACAATGTATTTTCTTCCATTGTGTAGACCAGGAGGGCAAACCTTTTGGCTCAGGGGCCACATCAGGAATTAGAAATTAACTGGAGGGCCACATTTGTTATTGTAATTTGTTGATGATAAATAATTTGCAGGCCAGAAAAGGGCAAAAGTTCAAACATACTGTACATATGTACAGTAGATTCCTTATCATGTGTAAATAGTTTAAATTCTGACTCAGATGTGTAAGAATGGGATGGTGAGTTGTTTTTAATTCCCCTCAAAACAATCTTATTACCTTCCGCGGGCCGGATGGAACAGCCTCCCGGGCCGTAGTTTACCCACCCCTGGTGTAGACACTGCCTCCTCTCGCTCCGCAAGCACACCACACATTTGCTATTACACAATTTCTCTAATAACCTCATAAACAAACCAGAGAGTAAGTTAGCTTCAGCAAGCAGTAGGTCAAGAAATATTACTTTTGATGATTATAAGTGAAAGTATGGGTGGCACTTCCATCCATTCGGCAGAATCAGGACGTCGTCGTCAGCAAAGCACACCATTTGTCACGGCCGTAGTGGGTGTCGGAACCAAACGCATACATTTGTAGAGTGAACGATGAAATTATTCAAACAAAACAAACACGGACTGTACACAGAAAACAAAGGGGCTATATTAGCAACAAAAACGTATAACTAAACATAAAACAAACTGTGAATTAACTAACTTAACAAACATGTAGCGTATCCACAGTACAACTAATAAAACAAACAAGACGTGACAGCGGCCACAAACTGAGGCATAGCACAAACCATAAACCACACCGAGTGTGGACATTTACTAAGCTTAGGTAGGCTCCCCAATCAGAGACAACTGACAACAGCTGTCTCTGATTGGGGAGCCCTTAACAACAGCATAGAGGTGCTTGGAGGCACCTCTACACGGCATGTCCTGGGTGTGAGCCCGAGACACAAAAGATTGGTCACACCTGATATTTAGATTAAAAAAAAACTGACGGGATTCTTTATAGCTAGGGTCTCAAACCAGTTCCACGGGGGGCAGAGTGTCTGCAGGTTTTATTTTTTTCCTGTAAATTGGTTCCAGGTTCAGACCTAAATAACCAGATGAGGGTAGACCTAACCAATAAGTTCCATAATTAATCAATCAAGTACAAGGTGAGAGTGAAAACCTGCAGACACTCGGCCCTCCGTGGAACTGGTTTGAGACCCCTGCTTAGTAGGAAATCACTGCAAGGGCTCAGGAACACTTCAAAATGCCATTGTCTGTGAACACAGTACACAACACCCACAAAACACTATAGCATGCAAATAAGAAACCATATATAAATAAGATCCAGAACCCAGCTCATGTTGTATGTGAAACATTTCCAACTTAATTTCACAAATTAACATAGTAAAAAGTAGTGTCCGCTTTTGCGCTAGCATTCTGAGTAAAGAAGTGAATAAAACAAAGGACAACATCAAATGACACATTTCTATCCCTTTCCTTTTTCTGTTGTTAAATTAATGAGGGCAACCTAGGTAGATTTTGTGATCTTTACCGGAGGGCCGGTGACGGCCACTATACCAGTGGTTCTCAACCCATTCCTCAACCCCAGCCAGTCCAGGCATTTGAACCACCCTTTAGCTAGTACACATAATCCTTAAGCCCTTGATTAGTGTATCTGCTGTGCTTGTTCAGGGCTGCAGCTAAGATGTGGAATGTCTAGGGTTCCCTGAGGAACGGGTTGAGAACCACTGCGCTATACTGTTATTTGGCCTGGAACTGCAATTCTGAACACATATTTTCAACGACCAAAGGAATTCAATTACAAGTCAATACAAACAGCATCATGAAAAAATAGAACTACACTGAAAGAAATATACATGGAACCTGCAACAATTTCAAAGAGTTTTTCAGGTGATTTTATTATCTTGGCCGAGGAGCAATGGTCACACAGGTATCTAATCAAATGTGCGCATATTGAGTTCCAACGCTCCCTCTTCCTCGTTTGAATCACAGACATTCATTTTGTTGTTCATCTCGCCTGTTTTTCCGCATCTCAGACCCTCTTTGAGCTCTTCTTTTCCCACGGTGTCTTGTCGGTCTTTGTTTGGCGTGTGCCTTACATTTTGGCTGTTTTGTCTCACGTTTCTTTCTTAATTGTCCTCCCTTCTCCCTGCGCTTGTGTCCTACATCTCCATCCGTCAACCGTGACACATTAATGTTGAGGGAAATGTGTTTCTTTGCGTAATTGTTCATAATCTTTCATTTCCGCTCTTGGAACATGGGACCAATATTTACATGTTGCATTTACATATCTGTTATTTTTACAATTATATAAAAATCAAGGTAAACATCAAATTAAATACAGTGAGACACTTACACAGAAAACATATGCAGTAATCTCATTTATCAGATTGAGGCTTTTTTCTCATAATTTTTTCAAGTAATGAGATGGGATTAAAGTGTCAAGATAAAGGTTAATTTGTTAGTTGCTTTAGTCATTGATGGTGGCAAACTGATATGAATAAGTAGTGATCAGAGCTGTGGGCATTTACCAGAAAGGGACATGTAAATATGTTGATCCCAGTGACTTTGACATCATGCAAGAAGCAACACCAGTTAATGACAGTGTGAAGGTCAAAGTGAAGTGTTGAAAGGAGTACTGATGACAAAGCGGATGGCAGTGTATTAAATGACATCTAACTTAACGAGCTAACTAGCGGCAAGCCTAAAGACTACATTGTCATGAAGGAGGATTGTGAGAATGGCCATGTTTCCAAAGGTTTACTTGGCAGTGTGTTTTAAGGAGCCCTTGCCACAAGACACACCACTCATTTCAGATTGAACTAAACAGTCGATGGAAGGTGGAGCATATCGGTTATAGATTGTAGAACAACAGTAGTCTAAAGCAGACTGTAGCGATGCTGAGAGACGGCCGGCTCTGAAACATACCTGAACCTCAGAGTCAACGCTGCTGGACTCCTGTTTGGGCTTGGCTGTAGGTTAACCAGGCATTCAAAACTTTAGAAAAGCAGGGCCGGAATGTAATAAGCCTACAACAGTAATAGTCTAGGTTTCCACACGCTTTGAAAAGAAAAAATTAGGCACAGGATTTTTAATCCTTTGGGATTACAGCTGTTTGTAATTAGAGGTTTAACAAGCATCTGATATGGGCTGAGATTCTTATATTCTTACTCTGATTTCCATACTTCGGCTGGGTAACGTTCTATAACTACACCTTTGAAAAACCGCATGTGAATTCCCAATACTAGTATATAGCCACTATCAATGATAATTCTAGGGAGGATACCTCCTTGATCTAATAGTGGACTAAGACCTGCTAAAAGTATTTTACATAAAACTGACTATTGTTAATGGTCGATTATTTTAGTTCTCGCAGTAACAGTGTAACTATCTTAGTAGAGGTGTAACAATCTTAGTAATCAGAATGAATTACAAGACAGGAGAATGTATTAAATGTTTAATTAAGAACCTTTTAGCTTTATTTTGTACAAACTAGACATTGGTTTGGACACTGGGTAATTCTGTGACAACTGGCTGAACATCTCTGTGGTTCATCTGATTTCCTTCTTCTGGTCCTAGACGTTAAGTTAATGTCTGAAAGCAGAGTTCAACAATTAATTGCTCTATGCCCTGGTGTCTTCTTCATATATAATAATGCTTCTGATTTTCCAAGTACTTCATTTTTCTGTACGAGTACACTGTTTAGTACACTGTTTAGTACACAGGAGCTGGTGTGGTTGGATTTCTACTAAAGGTTGCACATTGCGTACGTGTGTCCAAATATAGTCTCTTATTTGTGTTGGACTTACCTTTATTTGTATACATATTTATTCTTTTTATTTAACATGTCATTTGAGTACATTTGTTATTTCCGCCCTAATAAAAAAAGTAATTAGTGATGTTCACATGTTTACTCATTTAATTAACATATACATATTTATATTCTTGAGGAGTCGGCCTATTGATTTTGTTCTGGCATGTTTGTGCCAAATCACATTACCCTTACCTGAAACAATTACAGTATGACATTCCAAATCACATGTCAGTATTAGTTGCTGGGCTTTCAGGTCTCCACCTACTGCTAATATAACTTCTACTTTCGGTAATGGTTTCCAATAACAATGCAGTCACCCCATCATTTTAAATTATTCAAGAATCAATGGTTATTAATAACCATTATAAGATATAATAAGATATACACTGATGAGCCATAACATTTCGACCACCTGCCAACAAGCTGCTTTCAAGGTTAGCCGGTAGGTTTTATATGCTTCTTCACCACCCAGGGACAGACAGCTCAACTATGTTGGCAGTGTAAGATCAGTTAGATATGGATATACAGTATAATTACAACCAAATGGTGGGTGCCTGTATACAAGTGATGCTACCTGCAATTATGTAATCGCATTGTATTATACCTGTTGCTGACATTTTATTTAATAATCCAATTAATTCAAGGTTTGTATTCATTTAAACATCTTCAACAAGTGTTATTACTGACTCTAATATAATATAATAGAAAATACATAGTATATGTAAAATCTGAAATATCCATAAAGGTTATTTTTTATCCGGCAGCACCAGTGGAAAGCCATTATTAGGATGCCCTACAAACTGTAAATGTAACACCAATCTTATCGGTACTCAACCCTAAACCTAACCCTAACCCCTTTAGGTAACCCTAATACTTAACCTAACACAAACCATAGCCATATTATAACCAAGCAGTGGCTTATGCACCAGTAGTTTGTTGATGATACCCTATAAACTCTTTACACCATTACAACACACATCAAATGTTACATAGACATTTTGTATGTCCATTCTGGGACAGTTACACGCACATGCATGCAGATGTAAGGTCTGTCCTTGAATTGCCCATTTTCATATGTTCATCTTTCTTGCTTGGCTGTGCCTCGTCCAAAGCCAGTGTCATGTAAACTCAACTTCAGTAAATTAAGATCAACTAACAGAAACATTTTATGATATGCTTGATCTAAAAGATGAAGAAGATTTTGTAAAAAAGCCCTCAATGAAGCTCATGACGAAACATTGGCCATCACAAGAGAATGTTATCTGCAGACCCTAACTGACATTTGGGATGGTTTGAAACAGGTGAACAACTGACAACTTTTATTAATAGCTGCTCCCCTTACAGTTGTTCACAATTGTTAACACACGTTTCTCTAAACAATAACAACATTCTCAGAACTGCACACAGAAAACTGAAAACTCTACACACAAAATGCTAAACCTGACACTCCCTTTGCAAGATGACTCTTCGCCATCAAATCTCTTAATTGTTCACAAAATGGATCTTGTGTTTTCATTTGGTACACACAGCAATTTATTTCAAATGACACACATACCATTCATTGAGTACGCACAACTAAGTATTTGCTGCACACTACCAAGCATTTACAGCATACTGAAGTGCAAAATTTTAAACGCAATCATATAAATGGAACACACCATATAAATGACAATGACTCTGGAGAATGAGACATTTCTCCTTTTGTAAAATGTTTCAGTGTAGGCCAACTTTTTTCATAGTCAAACATAAAACAGCACAAATAATATGCAGCAAAACATTTTATTTTGGCACACAGTGAATTTACAGTACTGTAAACTGGCCTACTCAATCCCCCCCCCCCCCCCCCCCCCCCCCCCCCCCCC
>JACXGK010000177.1:25478-45216 GCA_016801125.1 Novumbra hubbsi | reverse complement strand
TGGGACCCTGTAGACCTGTTTCATCCGCATGGCATTCCTGCGAAGAACACGGTCCAATGTAGAGAGGCTGACGGTCTGGATGTCCCTGAATGTTGCATGGTCAGCTAGGATGTTGGTTTGTAATTGTCGGAGTGTGATAGCATTGTCCTCACAAACCATATTTATCATTTCAGTCTCCTGTTCGGCTGTGAAAGTTTGTGTTCTTCCTCCACGCTGTGGTTCTCTTTCAGTCCTGCAAAACACAAACACTGTGAGCACTGTATTCTATTGATATGCAGTATTACAGTACACAAGGCCAATAGATTTCGTACCTGTTCTCCATCCTGAAGGTGCTAATGATGGCAGCAACTGTGAAGTGGCTTAGATTTGGTTGGACCCTCTGGCCAGCCTCCCTCATGCTCAAACCATGGTTGAGCACAAGGTCTACCACAGTGGTCCGAATCTCATTAGAGATGACCGTTCTCCTTCTTCTTTCTCCTCCTGCTTTTTCTCCTCCTCCGCTTCCTTCTCCTCCTCTTCCTCTCCCTCCTCCTTCGTGTGTGTATTGTTTTGACAACAATGTGATGTGTAATTGACATCAGAGTGTACAGAAGGAAAGTCTGAGTTTAATGCAGATAAGGGAGTGTGAAGTAGAGCCAAATTGGGTCGAGCGATTTATACATGAAGTGAAGGTTGTGCAAATTGTGCAAAATATTAGCTTTTTGTGTGTTAACAACTGAGAAAAACCTGTAAGAGTACATTGACGTCATTTTGTGGGAGCACACATGCTTATGAGACCAGGCGGGAGAACACGCCAGGCATGCATGATCAAACATACATGCACTCTTTCTGTAAGTCTGTCTCCTGCCTCTCAGCCAATAAAACACCGGCTCAACGGGGAAAAGGGCAAATCCTCTTTAGCCCATTTCAATTCTGCCTGGCACATGGCACTGACAATTCCAAACTAATTAATAGATGTTATGAATAAAAACACTTTGATTATGAAGAACGGGGTGCCCTCCGCCTCAGTGTGCGGCTGTCATTAGTACGAGGACACATGTGTGGTGAATCACTAAAGCGCCGGTGCGTCAGCCGAGGCAGGGCCCGCGGACTGAGACGGCTCCAGATGCCCTCTCCTGATTAAACCTCCCCCGATGTTTAATTCAGATCCCGCCTCGCGCCTCACGCCCCTGCCGCCTGTCCCTGGCTTCTCCCCCTGATTAGCCAGGGCTGTGCCAACGCCGCGGACTGGCACCAGACGATGGGGGGGAAGGGGGCTTCGGCGAGGGCGCCTGGTCAGTGGGTGGCCTCATTCAGAGCGCTGCCCCCTCTACCCCGTCGACACGGTCCTCCTCCCCTGCCTTCCCCAGTGACAGGGCTCCCCTGAAACCCTGTAGCACCGCGTCTTCCCCTCCGCAGTGTCCTTTATCTCCGCTCCAGCGTGCTTTTGGTTACAGGGCTGACTATGTATGTCGGCTCTGTTGATTTATCTCTGCATCGCACACAGTTAATGTTGTTGCTGCCGATCTTGCCTTCGTCACGTCCCTCATATGAGACGGAGCCCAGCAGACACGCGAGGCCTCCCTCCTGTTTTATCCATCATCTGTCTACTCGATAGCAGACCGGCAAGACGCAAGGTATCTATCTGCGCCAAGCCACCAGTGATTGCTCCTCCGGCTCCGCTCATCACACAAAAGATACAGTCAACATCTGGTTCCTAGGTTACCTGAGTCTTCCACCAAGAGGGACCAGGGCTCCCTGAAGGAACCATCTGTATGTTGAACGACATCGTTCATCAATGCAGCTGAAATCTATTCACCCATCCTCCTATCCAGAAGTAAAATCGGGCATGTTGGATATAGACTAAACCATGTTCTTAGGAATGCAGGATAATACCAGATGATAAGCTGATATGATTTTCCTCAGGAAAGGGAGTGTGAATAATGGTATGAAAGGTGTAGGCCCAACCTCTTCTAGCTCTACTTTGGACAAAAGGGTGTCTTGCTGCTGCTCCCAGCTCAAAGACATGTGTTGGTCTTGGCTTGATGACTAACTGTCCAGATTGCAGCTCAGACTGAGAACAGAGACCTCCAGGGAACCCATGGGCTTGGTCTTCCCAAGCTCTTGGGCTTGGTCTTCCCATCCAGAATGCACACCACAGGCCGACCTGTGCATGTTTCTAATGCAAGACTTAAAGACTTGAGTATTGTGTGAAAGAGCAAGACTTCTTCTCATAATGCATTACAATCCGGGATTTTTCTTCTGTTTGAAAAAGTGTTTGACCCTGTCATTGTTGTTATCAGTCAGCATCCTTAGACCAATGTCTGCACTATTGGGACTCAAATACTGACAATATTGTATTTGTGCCTATGAGGCAGATCGCTGCGAATCCGCTTGTGGGGCTCTTAATTCAATAGGCATCAAATGAATGAAGCAAGTGGGCTTTTCTCTTGGGAGGCTTTGGGGTTTCGACAAAGGAAAAAAAAACACTGCAAGAGAGACGAGGTTGGCAGGTGAAAAATGACAATTGCCCAGTGCTCTGGCCAGACGAGCCTACGTGCATCACTCTGCTGACTTTGACGCTCACACACTGTAGCTGCTGCTTATCACGTCCAAGCTGGTGGAGCAGAGCCTAGGGTTTACACACGCTTTTACTGTGTCCATATTTTTTTGTAGTCAATAACAATCTTTTTGCTCAACCTCTCTCCCAACAAGACCAACCTGATATAATCATCTACGTGATTTGCATTGATGGCCTTGAATGGAATTAGATTGTTATGGCTTCTGAAAGGCATCGAAGTTTCTATGCTGGTTGGGGGAGCCACACGAAGTCTCAGGACACCACATAGCGCAAGGTGTTATGCAACATTCTCCAGACCTACCATGATGCATAACACAAGCATTACACCACCTTTCCTGTCACTGCTTAGACCAATCAGAGCGGTGGGTTCTGGAAGAACAGTAGAGCAACGACCAGAAAGTCCCATGTGTTGACATGAGAGCTTGGGCACCGAATGAACACCTTTCTAATCACCTGTCAAATCTCCTGTCAAAAACATTTCTCCTTGAAATTGTTGCAACAACATGTAATAAGTGCAAAAAGAGTTATCAACACTCGGCTGTAGACGCCCTGATTCAGACAAGACAGATTTAAGGTCATTGATTTCCTCAGTCGGCCTGTTAGCGGCTCCGCATGTGTGGATGTTGGTGGCATTATTTATCAGTTGCTTCTGTTATTTAACTGGGCAAGTTGATTTTTATAGCAACAACCTGGGAGGCATGTTACCAGGGGGTCAGGAGCCCAATGGGTTAATGGTGGCAGAGGGATTAAACAACTGAGCTTGGCTGAAGGGGATTAGAACCAGGGTCAGATACCCTAACCATCTTGGAAGGGGATTAGAACCAGGGTCAGATACCCTAACCATCTTGGAAGGGGATTAGAACCAGGGTCAGATACCCTAACCATATTGGAAGGGGATTAGAACCAAGGTCAGATACCCTAACCATATTGGAAGGGGATTAGAACCAGGGTCAGATACCTTAACCATAGTTACTGGGTGTGAGCGTGTTTCCGTGAGGGTTTGTGCGTGCAGCTGTGTCCTTGCCCTCCTGATCTTTAACGTAAAAGAGGCGCTGCTCTGAGACTAGTTATATACATCTACCAGAAGGAACCTATAATATCTGGTATCATCTACCAGGAGGACCTATCATATCTGGTATCATCTACCAGGAGGAACCTATCATATCTGGTATCATCTACCAGGAGGTACCCATTATATCTGGTATCATCTACCAGGAGGAACCCATTATATCTGGTATCATCTACCAGGAGGAACATGTATCTGTTATCATCTAATCTCCCATTTTATCTTGATATTCTGGGATGTTTAACATTAAATGTAGCCTTTCTTGGTAGATGATTCAGTGAGTTGGAGTGATACATTGAAATCAGTTTATTTGGATATGAGGTACTGCAGTACACTCAGTTTTCAAGGCCTTATAACTGTTGTTGTTGTTTTATTCTATTCTGGGACAGCATGGGCCCTGGAGGGGCTCTTAGTTTCACACGTATCACGCAAGAATAAAGCCTGCATGGCTTTCCAGTAATGATGACATTCCTGTTTTGCCAATAGGCTTTGAAGAATGCTGCTCTTCTCCGGTCACTTTATCTCTTTGTAAGTGTCAGAGCACAGCGAAAGGCTTTACTTAATTAATTGATCATAGCTTGATAGCTTTGTTTTGTTCATCAGCAACACCTTAACAGGCAGAGTGAGGCATGTAGAGGACAAGCAGAGAGAGGAATAGTGAGGTTGAGTGAGGCAAAGCAAGCTGGAGAGAGGCCTGGATAATCCAAAATGAGGCCAGAGTAAGGCTGAGTGAGGGAAAGAGGCAGAGTGAGGGAAAGAGGCAGAGTGAGGGAAAGAGGCAGAGTGAGGGAAAGAGGCAGAGTAAGGCAGAGTGAGGGAAAGAGGCAGAGTGAGGCAGAGTGAGGGAAAGAGGCAGAGTGAGGAAGAGTATGGGCCTTCAAGTGAAGCTGCTGGGTAGCTGGGGGGCTGGTAAAGTTGTAGGCTAAGGATTGTCTATAATAGCAAAAATTCAATTTCAGCTAATGAGTGAGAGTTTAGAGGAAACCACTGCAACAGATTGACCACACGTAGCGTTGGATTTTAATCTCTTCCCACTCCCACATCAACCACATGCTGTGAAATGAAACGCAGCACCCACTGAGGAGATTGATCTGGTTGTTTGGAGAAATGCACGCGTGCGTAAACATGCAGCAATTCAATTAATGCTTTTAATCATCTTCTCTGTTTCCCTGCCCCATAGGGTGGTGTGATATTACCATATGAGGATATAGACCGCGTGGCACAGAGAGATGTCTGGCTCTTGCGTTCATTAGGAGCCTCCTCTCTCCACTGTTGGAAGTCTCATCAATCCCTGCTCAGACAGAAACAGCTACAACATTCAACTGACTCATAAGACAGAATGCAGTATGAAACTCTAGCAATGCACAATGAAACAGTGCCCTTTTTGTGCACTGTAAATCCATAATTACAGGTAACCTGAACAGATACGGCAAGACTTTTAATCATGTAGATTTCCATTACAATATCTTTTTCTTCAGGTATGACAATTGACTACTTCTCCACCACAGTAGGAATATCAATGAGAACAATATTGAGAACCGGATAGATCTACTTATTATTTATGTGAACCTACTCGTTATGCCTTTTTCCATATCCTCAGGTATAAACTATTAAAACAGATCTTAAGGAAACTTCCAGTGACAATCTCACTTTCACAAGTGCTGTTTGTACCAATGCAACCAAGGCAAGACACATTCACTGGGAGAACCGAAGACGTTATATAAATGAACTAGAATGAACAGGAATGAACTAAACCGCTAGTAAAGACGAAACAACGTAACATAACGATAAACCAAATACAAAGACAGACAGTGGCTTGATCTTCAATAGGGTCTGTGAGGAAGGACCAAATGGTGTGGGCAATCATTTAAATTAGGGAGAAAAGGTGTTGGAACCACTGGAACGGCAATTGGCCCACTTGTGTGGTGTGGATGTACAGCAGAATAATACAATATATTAAACTGGGTATTGCCCAGCTTATCCTTCTCTATAACCCTTTCCAACGATTCAAGCAGCACAGATGGACAAAAATATATCTGAGGCTAAGGGTTCAACTGCGAAGCCGAACCCGTTTGCTTAAATTATGTAAGTATGCCCGGCAGCTGAAATTGTGCTAAATTACCACAAAACTTTTATAAACTTCTAAACGTAGCCTGCTAGCTAGTTACAAGGACGGCTGTCACTGTATGTCACTGGCCTATTTTATGTTATTTGTACGCTTCACATGGAATTCATGAAAACGTTCAACAATCCCCACCCAACTGCTAACCCATTTAAACTGTGTTAAATATGAAATATGTCAGTATGTCTGAGGACGGCGAGTGAAATGTCAGAAGGATTAAATTAGAGCAGGTAGGAGCGGGCAAGGCCAGCCGGCCACAGACTCTTACCAGAGTAGCCGCTACCCTATAATAGAAATGTCAGTTGAGGAGGGTAGGGAATAGGAGGAGGGGAAATTGGGCGGGGGACGGAGGAAAAGGATGAGGAAAGGATAAGAGGGAGGGGAAGGAAGGAAAAGGATGAGGAAGGGATAAGATGGAGGGGAAAGGAAGGAAAAGGATGAGGAAAGGATAAGAGGGAGGGGAAGGAAGGAAAAGGATGATGAAGGGATAAGAGGGAGGGGGAAGGAAGGAAAAGGATGAGGAACGGATAAGAGGGAGGGAAAGGAAGGAAAAGGATGAGGAAGGGATAAGAGGGAGGGGGAAGGAAGGAAAAGGATGAGGAAGGGATAAGAAGGAGGGGGAAGGAGGAAAAGGATGAGGAAGGGATAAGAGGGAGGGGAAAGGAAGGAAAAGGATGAGGGAGGGATAAGAGGGAGGGAAAGGAAGGAAAAGGATAAGGGAGGGATAAGAGGGAGGGGGAGGGGACATGAGGTTGCCTTTATCTTCTTCCCTGCTGGGTTTTCTAAATCTGTGCCGACATGCAATTCATCATTATCTCGGCTCTCCCCAAACTGCCCATAAGACTGCATTAGCCTCTTTACCTTTTCATCAGAATATGTATACAAGTTGAGCATGACAGTAAATTGGAGAGGCTAAAAACCCTGTTATTTCAGATGAGTTTCACAAATACACCGAGCCGAGGAGAAAGGCTGTGAGGTTGTGCCTTGAAGCCCTTTTTTAAAACATAAGGAGCTCACAATTGCGGCCACTGACATTTCAAGGCAAATGGTTAACAACTCAGAAGCTGTTCAGTCCAAGCTCAATGTGTTGTCCAAGAGTGAACTTTAAGGGTTTGTGGGCATACATTGGATGTACTTACTTTCAAGGTCCTCTTTGCAAGACTATTCAGTACCTCCCCCCCAAAATAATTTATATTTGAATTCACTTTAAAGTGGCAATATGTGAGATCATAATATTGCCAACTATTTTCAAGTTTTTGAAGTCCTGTAAAATAAAGCAAATGTTACCTGGCAAATGGTTCTGGCTAACCCAACGTCCTTAATCGTGGCATTGGCAACAACAAACCAGCAAGTTGACATTTAGAACTGTCTTGAACTTTCATCTTCTTACTGGCCACTATGTAAAATTAAGGAAAAAAGTCAAAATCCCTATCGCCATCCAAGGATATTTAGAAAAGGGCATCTTTTAGCTTGCTTGCCGCTGAAAGAAAAATCTCTTTTTTCAGGGATGTATGCCACTGCATCTTGACTGCTGTAAAGTCTGAGGCAAGGCGCATGCGCTGGGAGAGAGGACCACATTTAATGAAAGAACTAGAACTTCACAAAACAAACACTAGACGAGACAGAACAATGTTGCACGTGGCTGAAATCAAACAAAGACTGTCAAGATCCACTAGGAAACGAGGAACGTAAATTGGAACAGTGATTAAGGAAACAGGTGAGGGCAATAAACAACAAAAACAGTTGTCCATGATCCAAACGGGAGGATGTTGCATCTCACTGGCAAGCCTGCCACTGACAAAGGCACATAATAGGCTGACAGAATGATGCTCTGAGTTGAAGAACAGCATGCAACATGGAGTTGCCAATTAGGCCTAATTCTTTGGTTTATTGGAATTATTAGAATGGTAGATCAAACATTTTCTGAATAAATCACATGTATTTTATAAAATCTTTTTTTTACTTCATGACATTAGAAAAATCTAAATATATTAGAAAAAATCTTAAAGAGGAACCAGAATTCCAGAGATGGCTAGTCTTGGCTGTATCATGGACGGGTGTAGTGGGAGGACACAAATGCAGAGCTGGAGGGTAACGTTCTTTAATGGTCTTCTTTTCAACTCCAACAAAACCTTTTTTTAAACGGAAAACAAAGGGAGCGCACAACTAAGACACATAGCATAAACAGCACACATACGTAAGAACAACAACCGACAAGAAACACAGGGGCAGGAGGATCTTAAATTGGGGCAACGAGACACAAGTGCAAACACATGGACTAACAATGAACATAGAAATGTAACGACTGGCACGGTACAGGCTGTTCCTTGTTAAGAGTACATGGCATTTTAAGGCTAAATTGTTAATCAAAAGTTCAACATCCAGATGACCCGCAGGTCAAACATTTCCTACCCCTTAAGAGTAAATGTAAATGTCAGTTGGCTTTTTAAAACCGAACGTGAAAAGAATAATCACTATGATTATAGAGGCCGCGGAAAATTCTGATCCTCTGGAGAAAATGTGAATGTCAATTGGCTTTTCACAGGTGACTTTTAAGATGTTGAAACAAATTCTAACGCAATCAGTTGGGCTGCAGGCAATGACAGCAGAAGTCGTCACGCATAATCTGAGTGAATTGCTAATACAAATGTAAATCAAATGACATTAGTTATGTGTTTCATTGACATCAGTTATTCACTAATAGTGAAATGCAAATAAAATCAACTTACTCTTGCCAGCCGTTAGGCAATGTTTGTGTTATATTCATAAATGTTTTACTGTGTTTGTTATTCTTTTACTATAGGTCTGTGACCTTTATAATGGTTCACAAATGTATTCAATTTTTTGGAATGCACTGCTGGTAAATTAGGTGACAAAAAAGTGAGTGTATGTGTGTGTACTTTATTTGCGTACAGTACCATCAGCATGAAGTGCCTTCTAAAAGTATTGGGATCACTTTACTGTCCCTACTTTTGAATGGTTTATGAACGTAATTTATTATTGATTCAATTCATATTTTTTTCTGTCACTCTACGCACAATACCTCATAGTGGCAAATTACATGTTTTTAGAAATATAAAACAAATAATTTAAAACAATATATATTAAAATATCTCAGGTCTCCTTTATTATGTACTATGTAGATGCTCTTTTGGCTGCAATTACAGCAAGGAGTCTATTTGGATATGCCACACCTGGATTTGTCAGTTTGTCCCATTCATCCTTGTAAATCCTCTCAATCTCAGATTGGATGGGAAGCATTGATGAACTGCGAACTTCATGTCGTCCCACAGATGTTCGAGGGGGTTTAAACCTTAGTGGCCATAGGGTTCTTAGTCACCTCATTAAACAAGGCTCTTTTTGTCCAGTGGCCTAGTTTGTTTGGACGGGCAGCTCTAGGAAGAGTCTTGGTTGTTTCAAACCTTTTTTATTTCTATTATGTATGAAGGAATGTGTGTTGGTTTGGGACAATTCTTGTTTGTTTGTGTGTGTGTGTGTGTGTCAACAATAAAATGCTAAAAGAGACTAGATTATCACTGATATTTAAAAATCATTTTGACAGCCATCGTCTTACATCGCCTGCTGTCAAGATATTGGACAGAACGTTGTTTGGCCCTGATGATAAACTTGGCCATTAGCAACATCCGTTGGAGGGCAGTGAATTTGCCATATCGAGTATTGATGCCGCCTGCTAAGATGCTGTTGATGGTGCCGCTGTTCACAGCACACTCCCTGGTCTCCAACCTCTTTGTCATCAGTGATCAGGTCTACCACTGTCAAAAAATAATAATGTATATATACATATATTTTACCAACATTGTGTTAGATTTAACAGTTTAATGAGTCACTTAGGCTAAAGCATGGGGATGGGATAGGGGGCATCACAAATAGACATTGCATAGCCCAAATCAAAGTCATTACCAAAAACAAAAACAACCTCACAAAAACAATGTTCCTTCGACACTGAAAATCAGGTGTATTTTCCGTAGTTGCCCATTTGAAAGTGCCACACAAATCCGTTCCCACTGGGACAGCCCACTGGGTTCTCCGTAGGGGTCGACTACGGGGGTAGTCGACTCCTCCTCACATACTCCAGATTTTCTTGAAAGGTCTCGAAACGTCACGAAAAAGAATGTTTGAATAAACCTTCGATGTTGCTACGTTTCTTTCTAGCTAGCTTTACTCCTGTTAGCTAACGGCCCCTCTGAGCACACCAAACAAAAAATGCTGACGTAGGCGACTAGGCAAGCTAGAATGCTCTGGCGTGTCAAAGAATAAGCCCAACATAGCAAAGTCAAAATCTTTAACAATAATAATAAACAACACCCTCATTTGCTTCAATAGCAGAGTGGATTCATTGCAGAGGGGATATACAGATCATTGCATATCTGTGTATGAAAAAACAATAGTGACTAGCAATCTATAACAAAATGTCAGAGAAACCATGTCAGAGAAGGTACATCTGCCTTTACAAGGGCATATGTACCAAATGGCATCACTTCCAATTTAAGGTACATTCATCTTCGTATTTCTGAGTTAGCATGCAAAGGCCCGCTCTCTGCCAAATGTATTGTTGGAGGGCCCGCACTCTCTATGGCCCCAGAGCGGCTGCACTGTCTATGTTTACGCCGCTGGGTAGGAATCAAATGGGGAAAATGCTTGAATGGACTCTGACCTTACAAGAAGGATCATATGCTGTTTGTCAACACTCCCAGCTGTGTTACAGTAGTCAATAGTGAAAGGTCATCTTAAATACACATTTCAGCAACAAGGTAATGTGTTACAACACACTATAATAAAAGTCTCAATCATGTCAGATTTTTTGTAATACAAACTACATTTGCAGGGAAATATTATTAGGCAACTGACAAATATATATATGTCAGTTGCCTAATAATTTATGCTGACAGACCATGTTCCTACCAAACAAATATTTGGCATGTGGATGTATATATGGTTAAATGTGCTTCATGATTATTATATATTTTAAATACCACTGGAATTATAGGAGCAATCTGGAATTTGTATCTAATGAATGATGAAGCATTGTGTCCACAATTTTGTTTGTGGACGCATACATTTCTCTAGCTGCAATAGATATGTTGACCAAAAATAATATATACTTTGTTCTTGTTGGAATCAAAGATTACCCCTTTAAACATTGTCTCATAACATTTTAAACAAAACATTGTAACTTAAACTATGCATTCACAAATATATATATTTTTTGTTTTAGGAACATGACACTAGAGGTCAAGTTGGAAATGCAAATTAAGTCTAGTCACTTAATACAGGCACAATCGATATTGTGGCTTTTAAAAACATATTTCAAAAGCAGTAGACAAAAAAAATGGTGCAAATGCACTTTTCTACCGTAACAACTTAAGATGACAGTAAAGATGTTTAATTATATACCAATTTAATAGTATTATTTTGGTGTTAGTACTGTATGGTATTGAAAATAATCCCCTATCATGATAAACAATAGATTGTTACATTTATGAACGTGCAAGATTCAATTTTCTTGCTGCTGAATTTAATTCTCCACTACAGTATACGCTTTGATGTCATATAATAACACATGGAACAAAGGATGTTAGGTAGTGAAAACATGTTTAGTGTCGGTTGCACTAAAACGTGATTGAATTCAAATGGATTAAACCTTATGTCAATAGACCTACAGTGGAGGACAATTATTTGATCGGTCTGGGGGTTCATGCTTCGGCCGTGAGATCTTCATGCAAGATCTCACCTTGTGGAGTTTCAATGTTTGTAAGAATGGTGAGGAATCAGCCCATGACTACACAGGAGGATCTTGTCAATGATCTGAAGGCAGCTGGGACCATAGTCACCAAGAAAACAATTGGTAACACACTACGTCGTGAAGGACTGAAATCCTGCAGCGCCCGCAAGGTCCCCCTGATCAAGAAAGCACATGTACAAGCCCGTCTGCCAATGAACATCTGGATGATTCAGAGGAGAACTGGGTGAAAGTGTTGTGGTCAGATGAGATCAAAATCGAGCTCTTTGGCATCAACTCAACTCGCCGTGTTTGGAAGAGGAGGTATGCTGCCTATGACCCCAAGGACACCATCCCCACCGTCAAACATGGAGGTGGAAACATTATGCTTTTCTGCTTTCCACTGTATGTCTACCTCAGTGGAAGTTTCTTGCTGTTTGGTATCAATGTTGTTAGATTCATATCAATTGGCTTATATATTACAAATGTAACAAACAGTTACACTCGCACAAACCATTAGTTTAGACATACTTTTACTAGTTTTTATAACAGATAACCATATTAGTACATAATTTTATCTCTCCCTGACCAATCGTTTTGTCAGGATCTGTACTGCCAGTGAATGCCACAGTGGCAGGGATTAGATTGGGAAAAGTTGAGCAGTAATTAAAAACATTCTGGAGCTCTACGACCAGCTTTCTCCTCTAAAGTTTTCTCTGTCTCTTTCCCGAAGTTCTCTGTAGTTTTCCAACAAACCACTTAGAACAATTTTCTTATCTTCTTTGGAATATAGCAAAGTTTGCCATCTGATGGAATGATACGCTGGTGAGGGAAGGGAATAATGAGGGTCTGTTTTACATGATCAGAATATTGTGCCTGCAGTGGCCTTTGCACATACTGGGAATCATTATATCTTCTTTGGCTTTATACTCCAAAGGTTTCATTTAAAACTTTTAATTTGAAATAAAACAAGTATTGTCTGGTAAACCTTAAAGACGTAGTTCACCTATTTCAATTAATCGTTGTATGTCCACATTCTTTTATTATTTGGTTGCATACACTTTTGCATCCAACAACTGTCTGAATTATGCAATCGATTCACTTTTGCTATTTTTATTTAATTTAATTTTTTTGTATTCTGCAAATGAAAGGCAAGTTAAAAAATCTTGTGCTGGAGATAAACTTGGCCAGGAATTGTATCAGATTCGAACACAGGGAGAGAACGCGCTGCCCCAGTCCTTATTTACATATGACACACCCAGAATTGGGTGCGGCAATCATCAACCTATGAATTGACAGCTTTCAGCATGAATCATAGCCTAAAATGCCTAATTAACTACTCGTCGTTCTTTATGACAAAATCAGCACAGTTACGGCCCAGAGCCAGTCCTTTATAAGAGCAAGCTCCACCATCATTAGGGTAACTGCTCCACCCAGAACCACTGGTTTATTCATCCTCTCACTAGTCAATTGAAGACCTGTTGGCTCATCTTGATGCCACCCATAAAAATTCTAATGACCAATTATGATCTCCAAGTATGTCAAAACTATAGGCATGAGTGACGTATATTTGTCTGGGGCATTACATACACAAAGGCAAATCAAACCTTAAAAAGCGCATGAAACGAAATAAGGATAGTTATACAATTTTTGGTATGTTGTGTTTGGTATGTGTTATATTACTAGTCAACTTATTTTATATTACCTATTATTATAACTAGAATTGTGGTTGTTGTTACTGAGGCTGTTACGATTGTTGTTCTTTATGATAATTTTGGTCTTATGGCGAATCAAGTATTATCTGACATTGAGTTTGATTGTAAGGATACGACAGATGATGATGATGAACACCCGCTCTCTCTGTGAAATGATCACACAATCATTTCAAGATAGAATGTGATTGTATGCATGTTTGGTGAATGATGGCCAATGTGTTTCTGTGCATCCCAGAATTCATTCTGTTGCTCCAGGCAGCCATACATGCCCAAGCCATAATACCCCTTCCACCATCTGTTGTTGTTGGTAAGCCCAAGTATTTGCCTTTGTTCTAGATACAGTTTGTTCCGATTTTAAGTCTCATAATGGTTTCCTTGGCATTCATTAACACTTCTTTGGGCGCCACAAGCAGAATCCAAATGCAATGCAGAACAAAGAATCACGACTGAACATTGACAGTTCTCTTAGGACTACAGAAATAACCAGAGACGAAAAAAAATAGTTCCATTGCTTTTATTCCCCTAAAATACACTGCTCGTCTGGGGAGGAGCTTGTCTGGGGAGGACGATTCCTGATCTTCCTGATTACTGATCTTTCCCCATACCGGTCATGCTGGCTGACGATGCAAGCACTGTTCACCACGCTGGAGGTCATTTTGTAGGGCTCTGGCAGGCCCTTCTACAGCCCTGTCCAGCGCTCCTCTTGTACTGGCCCGTCTCCTGGTATCTCCTCCATGCTTTTAAGACTGTACTTGGGGACACAGCAAAATGTCCCGCAACGGCACCTATGGATGTGTCATCCTGGAGCTGCTTGTTTCCCCTGAATGGGCTGCAGGTAGCGCATCATGCTACCTGTAATGACAAGGACACTAGCAAAACACAATACTAGAGAAACGAATCAGTCAGGAAGGATAAGGAGAAACGTATCACCACCTCCTGCAAAACCATTCACTTTTTAGAAGTGGTCTTGCTGGTGCCTTTCCAGTGCCCCTGTAGTCACTTTAATTTTCACCAAAACAGGTGACATTGATTCACAATCGTTAATGCTTTCGAACTGGACGGGTTCATATCCCTTAAGTTTAATTAACTTAGTGTTATACTGTGATGATCACGTGCTCTATTGATTATGTGCTCCTGTAGATGACAATTGTAAAATTGTACAGTACCAGTTAACCTTTTACTGTTACTGTAATTCTTTCTATGAAATAATGATCAAATATCAGAATAAGTTCTGTTTTTCTTGTGGTTTAGAAACAAGTATATGATTTCCATCATTATGGGACCTATCTTTTAATGCTGTTTTAACTAAATAATAATGGTAAACCTCAGGATGTTTCTCAAATCTTAGTTCAAATTGTGGTTGGATTAAAGAAGGCTTGAAGATTTGTACTGCAAACAAATAAATAAAAATGGACATGCAAGGTATTGTATTTGCAGTAGCTATTGAAGAAAACATACAATCCTGATAGATATCTGGCTTGTTATTGGTTAACCCAGGGGCAGATATATTTGGCAAAGTGCTGTACATCTCACTTTTCAATCTCAATCCACAAAGTAAATATCACATATGGCCCCGGCTTGTCTTTTCTTTCTGTCCAGAAGCAACGACCAACGACCAGCCTTTGGAATGAAAGTGCTGGAGAGACAACCGGTTGTCAGATTATTGAACCATCTGTTAATCTTTTAGGCCACAAGCCTATTCTTGCAGTTAATATGAAATGTGAATGTCACATTTTTATTAAGTTTACATCATCTATTCCAACATTAACTCACCAATCAACTGTGATTTTACACTTTGTTTAGGAATCAATGCTGATTAGCACTAGACAATAATATTATTTGAATGTATACTTAACACTGGGACTGCCATTGAGATGAAACAGGGTTTTCTGAGGAGTAACACTTCTCTAGTTACATCACATAGCAACAAACAGCAATTGACAATTAAGTCAAAGTAACCTTATTCAAACATCACAATATGCAAAATTAATTTCTTAATGCCAGAACAGCTGATTTATGTGATCGCTTTTGTAACAGAAAGACATATCAGCTTTGTGGTAATTAGTCATTAAAGATGTAAGACAGATTCACATTCTGTAGTGCAATTACTGACTGTTGAAGAGAGGAGCAAATATACTTTTTGGTAGTTGAAAAATGTCTGGAAAATGTCTGAATTCTCATTTAAAACTTGGAACACTCCGTCTGTCTCTGTAGACTGGTGTAATAGAAGGCAATCTGCGCCAGAATCAGAAGAAAGAAAAGAACAGCTTAGAGTTAGAGCAATACATTACACTTAACTACCTCTGCAAGCAGATGTGAATTTCTCTGGGCTGACTCAAAAAGTTCAGTATTATTGACTCACTGCAGTCCAGGATGTCACTTCTGTCCATGTCTTGTGTCCTGAGAGGCTGAGACTGCCCTTAGAGATATGTCCGAGATCAGCGCATTGGTGTGTCTAACCTGACCAACCCTACTCCTCCCATATCATGCGTAATAGAAGAATAAAAGTGTGCTTCCTGTAAATCGCAGTTAAATGATTTACATTCAGTTTAGCGGCACTGCCTGATATGTTTGCAAAGTTAGGATATTTTACAGAATCACAGTCTTTAACTACTGTAAACTTGCTATTCCGAAGCCTTTGTAAGATCACCAATTTCCCCCGTACTGTATGTTATTTTTGCACATTGTCCAATGACTGCAACAATCTAATTTTATGGGCACCTGTAAAAGTTAACTAATGGCAGATGAAGTTCCCTCCAACGTAGCCTACACATCCCCTAGGACAGCTGAAGGGCAGCCATGCTTAGATCTGCTTTATTGTTCGTCACTCCTGCAACAACACACTTTTTTCAGGAAGTAATTCAACTATTGATGTTGCATTTGCTAACCAGTTCTGGCCTTACATGGGCTTACATGGGCTCTGCAGGTGAAAGATTTCTGCACAAATGTGTTTTTTTTTATTTGGGTCATTTGTCTTGGATTAGATTTGAAGTGTACATTCCAGTAAGAAAGCATCTCTCCACTATGTGGGTAATACACACACTTCTGATGCAAAGATATATAAGGCAAGAATATGATAAATTATTCAAACATATTATTATTCATACATTCACAAGTGTTCTACAAGTTATGGGTATCACAACACTATAACAACATAATGCCAATATAAGAGAAGACAATTGGAGTTTGATGCAAATCTTTTATTGTAATCCGTTCAAAAAATCTTTCTAGGAAGTCTTCATCAGGTTGACCTTTGCAAGGGATCACTCAATGGCTTTCTTCCACCTCCAGAGAAAATCAGTGTCCAACATTGTTTACTCGTTTGTGGGCTTCCCATTCCTAATTGAATTTTTCCTTCTTTTCTCATCTAACTGAACAAGCTTTATTCAAAGTAATCACTTAGATATGTCAATGACAGTTTTGTCAGAGGAAAAAGTCGGTATATAAGAGGATACAATGTGTCATTGTTGAGTGCATAGACAAGTTATGATCCAAACCCAGAGTTTAAATCAACAGTCCATGCCCAAGGACTGCATCTGAGTTTCTTTATGGCAATGGTGACCTTTACCGAGCAATAAAACTTGTCTCCCAGTGCCAATCTCCGTAATATCTCAGGGTCATCACCTCATCTCTTATCTCCCCACTAAAAACATGAGCACTCACTAAACTCTCTCACTCCAAGCAGAGGGAATGTTTCATCTCTAAATGTACGGTTGCTCCTGGACTGTATACGACTAGACATCAATTTTCCTCTGATAAGAAGACACTTTTACAGACCGATCGATAGGTGTGGGCTGTGTCTGTGCCTCCGCCCCTTTGCATGTAAAACAGGATATCAGGCCCCTGGGCTCCGAAATAACTATTAAAACCACACAATGCCTATGAAAGAGCTGTAGCTACAAAATAAATCCATATATCCAATTATGACTCTAACCCTAATCCCAATGCTAATTCTATTTCTATGGGGGAAAGAAAAGCCCCACACACGGTAGCCAATTACGTGAGTACAGAACCCTGTTCTGCTATGCAGGGGAGAAGATCCTCAGCAGTTCTTCCTCCTAGAAACTGAGTGTCTCGCTACGCTGTCTTTCTGAGTTGTGTTCGGTGTAGATGAATGAGAATCTCTCAGAACCAGCTGATTATCTCAACACAAACCAGCCTTGTGCAACGCCTTCTTTATTCACATAGATGTCTGCTATAGTCAGCAGGAGGATTTATTGATGTTTTGGATCTGGGATGACGACAAGTTTAGCCATGTGCTTGGGATGTAGACAAACGAGGGTGTGCAATAATACAGTCCCCCCACGCTGGACATATCAGGCTCATGATCACGATCATCGCCAGATTCCCCCAACATTCCCTCTTTGTCAGTCATTATGGCAAAAAGGCTCTGCAGTTTGGAAAGTGTGCAACACATTTGCCACCATTCTTTCCTAGATATTCGTTTGTTTGTTCCACTGAATGTACCGACCGATGTGCGCATGACCGAGACTGAACGTCTGGCAGTTTGTGATGGTTTTCGACCACTTTCCGTGTCCCCTCTGAATCTCTTCCCCCTGAAAGTAATTGTTCTCCCGGAGGTGGATGCGGGACTGTTGGTCTGATGGGCCGCTGCCTGATTAAAAACAACACATCACTCAGGTGTGGTTAAGATCAGAATTAACATAACCTCTCTGTTGGCGGCCTGTTAGGAAGGTTATGTGACTGTCCTGCCTCCAGTGGATTGGTGACCTTGCAGCAAGCTCTGCTCACAGACAGACCTCACACACAGATGACACACAGATGAAGTGTTGTCTGTCTGTCTCCCCCAGGGTAGTGACTCCTCACGCTCTCCCATTTAAACCAATGGTACAGTTATTACCTTTAACCTTTCCTCAAGCTAACACTGCTCTCTCCTCTCAGGGTAAAGCTAGGCCTTGACTTAGGATGGTAGACATAGAGAGACATTATACACCTGCATATAGTATAACCCAATGTTATACGATATTAAAGTATTTTGGCTAACAACACATACTTTATACTACAATCCTTATTTGATTTAGTTGGAAGTACTTGGACAGGCTCCACCAAAACAGTACCCTACCAAAACAGTACCCTACCAAAACAATTGAATTTTCTATAATTATTGTCTATAATCCTTTTCAAAAATAATATATATTGCATAAAGAATTATGTTGTACCGTAAACCCTGAAACCACAATGGTATTTATACTAGGCTCTCCTGGAGTAGAAGTGGAATTACACATTAAACAAATCGTACTTTCCAGGGGAGGGTGAAGAACAAGCCTGACATTTACCAACAAATTCCAGTTCATCTTGCTTCTGGCTCTCGCCTCAGTTGGGTGCCAATCTGTTTCACGCCGTCTTTTGCTATTTTGCCGCATTTACACAGGCAGCCCAGTTCTGATCGCCCGTTGACCTTTTGACCAATCGGACAGCTGTAAAAACATATCTTATGTGAGAAGATGTAATGTCATCGGTTAAGTAGTAGAAAACACATAAAGGGGTCCACAGCCATAGTACACACATTTACAGTTTTTTAAAGGACAGGTCGGTGTAATTTTTTGTCTATTCCACATGATTTAGTCTTCTGAATATATTTGCTAATATGTAAAATTGCAGAGTGACATTTTACATGTGTAGCAAGTGCAATTTATAATTTTTTTGCAGTCTAATTTGTAATACAGGATTACACTTTTTGTCTGTGATAGGAAAGTGTTCTAATAAGAAATGTTTCTCTCTCTTTTTCTCCTGTTGCCCTCCCTTCATTTACCACTGACCGTCTGAAACACACAGGTGAGCTGAGCAAGATTTCTTCTTTTCGCTAGATTATGTTGTGTTTTATTACATTTGTTCACTATTGGGAGTAAATCAGGGTCGAAAAAACAATGTTCCAGGGTAAAACCATGTAAAATTTACCTCTTCAAAGAGTAGAGTGAGGAGCAAATTTCTTTTTGACTTCTGTGTCTCAGTCTTTACCTCCCACTGGCAATGGCAGTCATACCATTGGTGTTCACAGGGTGTGGCTGAGCTGTTTGGTCATACTGCATATGGTCTGTTGGCTTCTGAGTCTGTGTGGCATTGGATTCTGCCTTAGAAGGAATGTTAGTCATCTCTTGTGACGGACAGCATCTTAAAGAATCCACTTCGCTATTATGGAATCAATAAAAAATAATCTCAGTTAAAATTAAGTACCTTATTACGGATTGCTCTATTAAAGATTTCCATTAAAACATGCACAGCAAATAACTATCATTTTCATAGGACTGTCTTTAAGTAAGAACAAACAAAAAAATAGCTGGTAGTGTAACGTGGAGGTATTGTGAGACCAAACTACAGGTAGGCATAAACGACAAGGTTTTTAATTCACGGAGAAGGACATAGAGCACGTATGTGCTGCCACGAAACATTGAGACAATAACGAACGCAGAGACAAGACACATGAGGGATTATATACACCGTTTAACAAGGAACAGGTGCAGGGAATCAGGGAGGGATGCGTTCACAGGACATGGGGAACAAGACAAACACGAAC
>JACXGK010000177.1:0-25378 GCA_016801125.1 Novumbra hubbsi | reverse complement strand
GTGGTTAGAGAGTTTTAGGTGTACTGTTTTAGGTGTACTGTAGAGTGTACTGTACTGTAGAGTGTACTGTATTGAGTATCAAGTTACATAAGTATATCTACTCTTAGGGAGATTCTCCTAGCTTCTTATTCCTGCTCAGGTTCTTTAATGAGACATTTACCTGTTTGCCGCAACGGTATATGAAAATATAGTTCTGGAGGAGCAACTTTCTGACAAATGATTCGCCGATTTTGAATTGGTTGAGCAGTGTCATTTTATGAAGCTGGATCCCTAAAAACATTGTATAATCCACTAACTGCATTTATTCTTGGCTATGTAAACTACCAGGCATTTTGTTAAAGATATGAATTAGCATTAATATTACACAGACTCTCTTCACTCCTCATTTTAAAATAGGGATGACTTCAGGAAAATACTATACTGTAGATTGGAACAAGACTGGGAGTGGCAAAGCTGTAATATCAAATGCATGTGTCAGACAGGTTCAAATAATTAAGTAGATTACTTTTTTTCTTTTGGACACATTTTTGCCTTATTATCTGAATAAATTGAGATCTGATTATCCCTTGTAACATATTTGGAATTGGATTTGGCCGACATTGCATCCCTGTTGGATTGGGTATTGATTTTACAAGAAATTGGAAAGGTTTTTTGGTTGTCAGATAAAAATGGCACAAACAAATTTCAACTGGATAGACATTTTGTGATCCGACAAAGACCTCGACTGTGAGGACACTTTCTCGGCTGACAGTGAAGCACATGCATGTTGTAAGTTGTTTATTCTCACGTTTCATCTAGGGAATGACTGACAATAGGCTGATGGAAAGGAGCCTTTTCATAATCTAACACTGCATTCTTGCAATGGAGAGCTTGGGAACATATTTTCTGGTAAATGCTCAAAATAATGCCCAAACCCAAGTCATCACAAAATGAAAAAATATATTTTTATTGTAATTGACAATATACTTCTCTTACCATGCTTACTATTCTTCCAATACATAATTCTTGTTCTTGTGTGTTTAAAAAGCAATTACAATCAAATATGAAGGTTTGTCTTGCATTAATACAAGAACATGTAAATCTAAAAATGTAAATGGTTGCTCACTAGCAGAGCCATCCAGATTCATTGACAATATATTGCAGAGAATGTTTAGTGTCATAGTATCACGTGATGAGATGTGCGCTGCACTTAATAAATAAAACAACTAATCTGGGACACTCATGTGAGGATTACCTTGCTTTATGGTTATCCAATTTATAGAAGTTTTACCCAATATTATAATCATTTTCCAGTATTTTTCATCACAATAAGTACTGATTTCGTCTGTCGTCCCATCCCTAGTTACAATTATTTTATTTATTGTATACTGTAGATTTGTAAGAAAACACAAACATAAACACAAGGATTTAACCATTGTGTTGTAGAACCTACCGGTTACACTGATGAAATAATTTGTTCTAATGAGGACACGTTACCTTACCATTGGTCTTGCCTTGCTGTCAATTTCTTTTGGATAAAATCCACAATGCTGAAGGATCATTGATCAAGAAGGATCATTGATCAAGCTGTGAATATGAAGAGCATTTAACAGAAGTTAGTGATGAAATAATACAGATGCATAGATTAGGAAAAGTATACAAAATTATAATTCATTGTTTTGATATCCCCATGAGCTCATTTGGATCAATAATATGGAAGTGGCATCAAACCACCAAGACAAAAGTTATTCTGCTCAGGTGAGACCAAGATTGAGCTTTTTGGACAAAACTACAAAATTACACTGCCATGCATCAAGATACACAATCCCTGCAGTGACGTCTGGTGATGACAGCCTCATGCTGCGGGAATGCTTTTTTATCAGCAGTGAATGTGCATTTGGTTAAAAGGAAGGAAAAACGCTAGGAAATACTGCTTGGGGGGAAATTACCTTTCAGCAGGACAATGATCTGAAGCACAAGGCCAAAACTGTTTTTTTCTAACAAATATAAAAAATAATAATAATAATGTTTGATTGTGAAAATAAAACCTAAAACAATCTCAGTAGACCATTTTTTTATGGTCAAGGGTCTGAATACTTTGGCAAGGCACCGCATCCCATATGTTATTTCTTTTGATGGTACAAATGGAGAGCTCAAAAAGCGGCATCTTGTGTGGGACTATTTGAATGTATCCAGCCAAGTGGTCAGTGGCAGTTCAAGAAGAGAGTGTTTTTTGTACATGAGAATGCTTATATGGGCATGATTTATATGTGATGTTAATTGCCATTTTTGCCAATTCACTAAACAGGATATTCATAATAACATGTTTAAGAAATTAGGTGAATAATTTTTGTAGTAAATAGCCAATGGTAAAATGTGTATGCTAATGACAAATCAGACAGTTTATAGCCAGCTTGCTAACTACTATGTATAACTGAGCATTTCTGTAAAGTGGAGGAAAAAACAAATGTGATCCCCTGCTGATTTTGTACGTTTGCTCAATGACAAAGAAATGATCACTCAATCATTTTAATAGTAGGTTTATTTGAACAGTGAGAGACAGAAATACAACAACAAATCTAGAAAATCGCATTTTAAATAAGTTAAATGAATAGATTAGCATTTTACTCAGTTAAATATGTATTTTAAACCCTTGTTAGCAATCACAGAGGTCAGATGTTTCTTGAAATCGACCACCAGGTTTGCACACATTTAGAAGGGATTTTGTCCCACTCCTCTTTGCAGATCCTCTCCAAGTCATTAAAGTTTTGAGGCTGACGTTTGGCAACTCAAACTTTCAGCTCCCTCCACAGATTTCCTATGTGATTGAAGTCTGGAGACTTGCTAGGCCACTGCAGGACCTTAATTAATGTGCTTCTTCTTGAGCCACTCCTTTTTTGCCTTGGCCGTGGGTTTTGGGTCATTGTCATGCTGGAATATCCATCCACGACCCATTTTCAATGCCCTGGCTGAGGGACAAAGGTTCTCACCCAGCATGGCCCCATCCATTGTCCCTTTGATGCTGTGAAGTTGTCCAGTCCACTTAGCAAAAAAACACCCCAAAGCATAATGTTTCCACCTCCATGTTTGACGGTGGGGATGGAGTCCTTGGGGTCATAGGCAGCATTCCTCCTCCTCCAAACACGGCGAGCTGAGTTGATGCCAATAAGCTCGATTGTGATCTCATCTGAGCACAACACTTTCACCCAGTTCTCCTCTGAATCATTTAGATGTTCTTTGGCAAACTTCAGACGGGCCTGTACATGTGCTTTCTTGAGCAGGGGGACCTTGTGGGTGCTGCAGGATTTCAGTCCTTCACGGCGTAGTGTGTTACCAATTGTTTTCTTGGCAAATATGGTCCCAACTGCCTTAAGATCATTGCCAAGATCCTCCCGTGTAGTTCTGGGCTGATTCCTCACCGTTCTTGTCACGTAGCCACGTCAAGACGGGCCCTCCTCTGATGGCGTGGCTGTCCGGCGTTCAACGTCGCCGGTCTTTTAGTCACCATTGTGTGTGTTTTGTCCTGTTTTCCCCATTTCCTGTGAACGCCTCCCTCCCTGATTCCTCACAGGTGCTGCCTGTTTCCGCAGTACATAAGCCCTTATGTGTCTGGTCTCTGTGTCTGTGATTGTTGCATGTTACGTGTTTTAGGAGCTGCGGTTCTCCTTAGCCTAGAAGGCTTGTTTCGTTTTGCACAGCGGTCTTAATAAACAACCTTCGGTTTTGCCACTCCTGCGCCTTGGTCCGGTTATTCGCCACACGTTACAGTTCTCATGATCATTGAAACTCCACGAGGTGAGATCTTGCATGGAACCTCAGACCAAGTGAGATTGACAGTTGTTTTGTGTTTCTTTCATTTGCAAGTGATCACACCAACTGTTGTAAACTTCTCACCAAGCTGATTGGCGATGGTCTTGTAGCCCATTCCAGCCTTGTGTAGGTCTACAATCTTGTCCTTGACATCCTTGGACAGCTCTTTGGTCTTGGCCATGGTGGAGAGTTTGGAATCTGATTGATTGATTGCTTGTATGGACGGGTGTCTTTTATACAGGTATCAAGCTGAGATTAGGAGCCCTCCCATTAAAAGAGTGTTCCTCATCTCAGCTTGTTACCTTTATAAAAATCTTCAGAAATCTTGCTGATTGATAGGGTATCAAATTGTTATTTCACAGAGTAAAATGCAAATCAATGTATAACTGATTTGAAATGCGTTTTTCTGGATATTTTTTTTGTTATTCTGTCTCTCACTGTTCAAATAAGCCTACCATTAAATGTATAGACTGATAATTTCTTTGTCAGTGTGCAAACGTACAAAATCAGCAGGGGATCAAAGCATTTTTATCTTCACTGTAAATTCTGCTGTTTAGCAGATACACTTTGCTGGAATTTGAAAACCGCTAAAACACTTTTAGTTGAAAAATCTCTCTGTCACTGGTAATGTAGAATCAGATTGACAATTAAATTCTCAAGATATATCACAAGCTCCCAACGATCTTAAAATGCTGGGTTGAATTAAGCATTCTCCCAAGTAGCTAGTAAAGAATTAGCTTTTCAGTGCAGATAAAAAATAATTGCAATTTTTTAGCATTGTGCTTTTAGAAGAAATCCCCGTAGATGTTTGTTATGGGGTGCACTCAACCATTCCAAACTCGAACCAAGGGGAAATAGCGGGAGTGGTAAAAAGATAAGCCAATGAAACAGCCCCTCCTGCAGTGTGGAGGGAGCAATGTTTACCCACGTCTGTTTGCGTGCTATCTTTCATTTTTCTTTTCTGCTCTTGTTCATTGCTGGGCTTTATCTCCCTTTGACAAGTTGTCACATTCCAGAGCCTTTTGTTCTCTAAAAAAAACCTCTTATGAATTATGCAGCCGGCTCACGCCTTTGATGGTGCCGCTATCAGTCCAAATCATTTTGGAAAACAGAAAGACCCTTTTTGGGTTTTAGGGATTCTTTGTTTGCCAAACCTGATAGTGTTAGCTGATGAAAGTGTTTACTATATTATGATTATTATTGTTATTTCCCATAAATAACAACGTTTGTTATTAACTTCTCTGACTTGTGGTCACTAAAAAGGTCTCATATAGTTTAATCAGATTTACAAACTTTTGTAAACACGTGGTCAATGCTGTCAATTATATAAGTGTTTTTGATTAGACTATTTATGGAATATAATACTTTCTGAGTGTGAAATATTATTTGATTATTGGTTGGTATTGGAATGCAAAACAGTACATGTGCTTGCTCTACCCGAAATACAATGTCTAAGGTGCATGAACTAATGCCTGGCTACCTATCAGCCAAAAGCTATGCTAAGGATTGGTTTCTTCTCCGCCAATAGTCTGGATCTGATTGGTACCAGAAACCAATGGGTTCTGTCTGATTGGTCCCAGAAACCAATGGGTTCCCTTTAATTGGTCCCTTAAACCAATGGGTTCCATCTGATTGGTCCCATAGGCAGATGGGTTCCGTCTGATTGGTCCCAGAAACCAATGTGTTGTGCCAGAGGCAGAATCCATGTGGCCAAGAAAAATGGTGAGAAGTAATAGTTTCCTTTTGAACTCTGGTTTAGAGAGTATCCAATTGCAATTAACATAGATTTTTACAACATTGTTCATTTTGACATCACCCAAAATAATGCAATGGCAGGAGTTTAAGACTAAAATATCTAGAAAACATAAGAGCAGTACCAACACCCACTCATTTATAAACCCCCTAGATGACTAGTAGTGGGTGCTGCACTAAAGCCACCACAGCCATTTAGATTTTCCTCCTCTAAACTTCTTTTGCGGGAGCATCAATAAAAATGCATTTATTATATTTACAGTACATAGATTTATGCGTCATTTATTTTATTATGCCCCCATTGGCTGATTCATTAGTGCGTGGGTGACTACCTTGCAATGTAGGACACTACGATTATGTCAGCATTGCCCTCTCCACTCTCGATGACCAATACATACTGTAGCATCATACAATCCAGGGCTCACATAAGCCCTTGGCCAATCTGCGTAAAATCGCGGTATATCTTCGGTGGGCCACATTAGCTTGAAGAATAGAGTGGAAGATGGAGGGATGCAGGTGTATTGAAATAAACTGCACCTGGTGAGTCTCATTATCAAACGACTGGCTGATGTGAGGAAATGAGTCCGAACCCCACTGAATGCTGTGACATCTGAAGCACAGTAATTACACATCAAGGCTAATCAGAGTTCTGGAACTGATTGAGTTACACTGTTTGTTTATCCTGCGGTGATGTCAGGTCCCAGCAGGAAGATATTACATGAAGGTGGCTGTTGTGACTGAAGTGTGCCTGTGTGGTCTCTGTTAGGATGACAAGCAAAAAAGAAACAAAAAACACTTTCCGGTGTTGAATGTCGTTTCCTCTGTATGTTTATGAGCTGCAGAATGATGACTGAGGTAGGTTGGAGCTGGACTTTTAGTATACCTGCGGAGTTAAAAGGGTTTTAAAGAACTCCCTGGAGTCTCAGGGAGTTTGGTAGGAGGCTACAGGAGAGGAACAAAACAGATCTAAGGGCTGGTAAATAAAGAACTAGAGGCTTGCCCTTTCCAAGGAGCAGTGTGTGTGTGTGGTGCCTGACCTTGCAGTGACGTTTTTCTGGATGTCTTGACATTTCTATCATGAAACAGGTAAAAGGGCCACAGATCATCTTTATTATTTCCCAAGAAGTGATCTGTGCTCCCTGTTGTGTGCTGAGACCAAACCACATATCATTTACTGGACACAGCCAGTCAGCAATCCACGGCCTGGCACTCGTCTGCTGCTTGGATTTCTTGATTTGCTGGATCTTTCTCTCTCTCTTTCTCTCCTCTTTCTTTCTATCTCCCCCCTCTCTTTTTCTCTTTCCCATCTCTCTCTCTCCCCCGCTCTCTCTTTTACTGGTGGGGAGAAACAGCCCTGCAAGGATAGTAAATCAATCCAAATCTGACCTTGTGGGGACATTTTGCAGGTCTTCAAGAGGCAAATGGCAACTTGGGGCTTACTGCTATGGGTTAGGGGAACATTCAAAGCTAGTGTAGTGTATAGTAAAACAGCATGTCCATGTCTGTTTGTGTTGTACAATTATATGCTTGCTACTCTGCTTGGCAGAGGCTTTTACCTAGATTCATCTGAATGGTTATTTTAATAATTTTTTTGAAGGTATCCGCGATCATGGAAAGCATGGATCAGAATTACCTAGGTACATTTACACACACCTTTACTCACACATTACCACATAACTTTTACTAGTGTAATGCTGATGTTAGTGTTAGTTAAATAATTTACCCATAGGCGGTGAGAGTATTAGATAATGTGATTTGAGTAGTAAGTACTGTATGTTATATAAACGCATTAACAGTGTACACGTTCACTGTTCTAGTGCAGTGTTGTGAAGTTATTGAGTTTACAGTTTGAAAGTGGTTCAATGTGGTAAGCGTCGTCTTAATAGTCTTCGTGATACAGAGGTCAGGTTACAGAGGGTAACCTCGTGGGGGAAACAAACCGTTGATGTAGTTGGGTTGTTTGGTCATCATTGACCTGTACTGACCATCTGCTCTCCGCTTGCGGGGAGAACATTTTTGGAACAGTGAGTGACCAGGATGGGAAGGGTCAACAATAATCATGCCCGAACATGTCTTTGCCTTGAGTCATTCAGGACCTCGATAGAGACAATCAACGTTACAGCAGACTATACAATGCTGTTGTAGCAGGCATACGCTGATAGAGAAGGTGATGATAGATTTGACAATTGATGTGTAAATCCAGATGAGTTGGTCATCACTGACCTGTACCGTGTTTAGGTGGGCACATATCTTATACTGATTGCTATTCCATTTACATGTGCTTTGCAAAACATTCAGAGAAACAGAATCAGGGCTAACCTAAACACATGTCCTAGACTTCAAGGAAATACATTGTTAGCTTCCACTGGCAAGTTGTCCACTTGCTTCTTATATTCGCACCTGCATTCCGCTACAGTGAACTGTGTTAGGTACTCGTCATTCGGCCCTGTCCTCAGCTACAGTGAACAGTGTTAGGTATTGTCATTCGGCCCTGTCCTCAGCTACAGTGAACAATGTTAGGTACTTGTCATTCTGCCATGTCCTCAGCTACAGTGAACTGTGTTAGGCACTTGTCATTCGGCCAGGTCCTCAGCTACAGTGAACTGTGTTAAGTACTTGTCATTCGGCCATGTCCTCAGCTACAGCGAACTGTGTTAGGTATTGTCATTCGGCCCTGTCCTCAGAAACAGTGAACTGTGTTAGGTATTGTCATTCGGCCCTGTCTTCAGCTACATTGAACTGTGGTAGGTACTTGTCATTCGGGCATGTCCTCAGCTACAGTGAACTGTGGCACGTACTCGTCATTCGGCCCTGTCCCCCGCTACAATGAACTGTGGTAGGTACTTGTCATTTTACCCTGTCCTCAGCTACAGTGAACTGTGGTAGGTACTTGTCATTCGGTCCTCAGCTACAGTGAACTTTGGTAGGTACTTGTCATTTGGCCCTGTCCTCAGCTACAGTGAACTGTGTTAGGTACTTGTAATTTGGCCAATCCTCAGCTACAGTGAACTGTGGTAGGTTCTTGTCTGATGTCATTGTGCAGAGTATCAATGATAACAAAAGGGTAATTCCAGGATAATTGTACCTTCTACATGTATTGTGTCAAAATGGTTTGCCTTGTATAGCTTGCATGAATGCCACTTTTAGGTTTAACGATTACCATACGTTAATTCTTGTCACAATGATATCACTAGCTGACATATGTGTCATGACAATGTTATATCAACATCTTGACATGGTTAACACAACAGCTGTTACTTGTTATGCTGTCATTATGTCGGTGAACTGTTTATAGAGGGTTCAAGTATGACCGGTTGAAACTAATAATACTATTAAAATACTACAGAGTGTTGTAGGTAGAGAAATTGTTTCCCTTATTGGGGAGCAAACTGAAGAACCCTTTAGGTTTATACTTTGCAACCTTTCTTCTAAGTCTAAAGAAGAGGGGTGGAACGTGTCTGCAGAGATAAAGACCCATTGTATTCAATCAATCATTGTCCCTTGCCATTCAGATTACTTCCAGCAAATTTGCTGCAAAAGACCCACACAAAATATTAATAGTGGGATTGCTTCGGTCTTTACAGCGAAGATAGATTGGCCCTGAAATTGTATTTGTTTGGAAAATTGCAGTACTGTTCAAGGAAAATCTATAAACCTTGGCACACAATTTTGAAGACCAATTTCATAAGGCCAGTGTGACATAGATAGTTTTGCAGATAAGTAGTAATGCAGCTTTTCAGCTTTCAACTATTGCTGCATACTAAGTTTTCCAGTGTGGTAATCTGGATTTCAGTGTGGGGATGCAGTCTTCTGCACTGTTAGCTGTCTTCATCTTGCTACGGATTGTCACGTGTCTCTTCCATTGTGTCTGGTTGTCTGTCTGTCCCTCCAGACCTCTTCTTCACCCTGCCTCAAGATAGACTAAGCCTGGCATAAGCAGGAGGCTCAGACAGCGAGAAGTGCGAAGCTTTGGGAAGTGGAATCAGTGGGCGTCCTGTCTTCCCAACGCTAAAAGACACACTGTCTTTGTTGCCAACACTCATCTACCTGTACCTGTTGTACATTTCCACCCTAGTTGGTGTGGCAGGCTTTGATCTTGTCAGTAATTGGCATGGCTTCTAATGCACGATAACGATTTATTGTCCTGCTACCCCGTGATATTGTCTTGGAATTCACACGATGATTAAATCGTAACCAAATGTTAATATCTAATGGCAACTGTGTTGTACCCCTGTTTTAAATAAGATTTTCTATTTGCTCTGTTACCCTTTATGTTATTGTCTGCAGGGACATTTGATTAACAGGAGTGGATTAATCGTGTGTTTGTTTAATGCCGCCCACATGAGTGGAAAACACTCCGTGGGATAGTGTCTGACTGCAAAAGCAAAATGCTTTAGCTCGCCTCAGGCTTTGTGCTGGAGTTTGTGTCTGCCTGGGCATCAAATCAAATGTGTGATGACTGACGTCAGGGGACATAATAAATATTCACCCCCCTGGTTTTCTATAAATTGGGTTATACTGCAATGTACAATTTCCAATTCTTTTTTATTTTTATAAATTCAGAGCAGAAGAAACATTCAACAAATGTTTTAATATTCTATGAAAAATATATACAATGCACTTTAATTAGATAAAGATTTACCCATTATTCAATACATGTTAGAATCACCTTTGGCAGCAATTACAGCTGTGAGTCATATTGGGTGAATAAACCTGTTATCCTTCTTAAACCTCTTCGTAAAGGTATTGGGAGTTATGGCTTTACCACCATTTTAAATTATTGTTTGGTTTTTCAAAGCTCTGTGTTGGCCACTTTAAAATAGTTTTTTTAGTTACTCCAGTGTCAATTTGGCCTTGTGCTGTTAGTGTCCAGCTGAAAGGGGAATTCCTCTTCCAGTGTCTGGTGTCGAGCAGACTGAAGTATGTTTTACTCTAGGGTTTTGCCGGTGCTGAGCTCCATCATATTTCTTTTATCCTGAAAATTCACAACGAATGTCGAGCATTTTTTTTTCAGCATTACTTAACAGCGTAGGACCCTCTACAATAAGTAAGCCTCATAGTTACTAATATGCCTAATACTTTTCCAGATGCCAAAAGTCATTACTCAAACTGCTGACCTAATTCCATAGTTGAATTCCATCTTCCTTAACCTCCCTATAGAAGGTTTGAATCTGTTTTTAGACCATTTAAAGCTCAACAGAGAACCGTGGATGGCTTTTTGTGATACCAACCATTTTGATGGAATCTGTGGTGTCAATGTCTTCACTCCGAATGGCTTAATCAGTCAATTTTCATGGTGTATTTATTTCATCATTTACTTCTTAATTCAACCAGGGAAGTCAGTTAAGAAACAATTGATGTTTTTAATGATAACCTTGCCAAATGCATACCATTTCCAAGAGGACAAGACAAAAAACTAACACTTTGAAGTTAATCAACAACAAAAAATACTTTTTTTGACAGGCTTTTTAATTTGTTTGGATGCGTTCAGGGACTAATTGAAGTATCACATGGCCTAAGTCGGATATTTCGCCAACTTATATTTCCTTCTATTTTAAAGTATCCTGAATGTAGAATTGTGGTATTTACTTTAAACCTTGGTGATCTGATCAGCCAGTACAGTAGCTGTTACACTGTGAGACTGGGTGCGATGTGAACTCCAGGCAAAACTACAGCACACAACACACACGTTGGGTGAATAGAAGGGCTTTACTAGTGATGAAAATAGATTCTGGAGAGAAGGATTTCAATTTTCGATTGTTTTGACGCATCACTGCAACAGTCTTTATTGACATGAAAACACACATTGCCCCTCTAGGATGAATAACATTTTTCTGAGGTGTAATCACCACAGTAGAGTTACTTTTTCATTGCATTACATCATTTAGCAGGCACTCCAATCCAGAGAGACAAATAGTAACACGCCAGACATGTATGGCACCCCGTGGGAATCGTGCTCTGCAAGCTGAGCTACACTGATGTGGTGGAGAACTGGGAGTGCCCCATGGAGACCTTGCATTCTCAAGCTCTCTGCTTTCCAAGCCCATGTAAACGCATGTGTCGTAAAACTGACTTGGATTGGTATTGTAAACGTTTTGGTTAAATTGTTGAAAGTGGTCTTTTCTGTAGAGTTTTAAACAATCAAGCTGACTGTATTTTTGGTAAACTTTATGAACACATTTGTTAAAACAATTTAACATTTAGACGATGTTTTTATAAGTGGCATGCAAAATGACCCTACAAAAGGTTTAAAGTACTACTGGCTATCAATTATACAATACAAGCATATACTTTATATTTCTATTGTTGATTGACATCTACTCTTCAGTGAATGCATCGATATAGCTTGCTACATGTAGTTAGCAAAAAATGTAACCGACAGAAAGTAGTCAATAAGGATTTGAACTAGAAAAGCTACAATTCCAAGGAAATTGTAAGAGTGCTTGCAGTCGCACCATTGTGCTTGCAGTCAATCCCGTGTCCAGCAATAAGATAACACAGTTTAAGCAGCAAAACTCCTAACGGCAGGTTCAGGTAGCAAGTTGTTTACCTGCTCCAAGGCACCTCGTCGGGCACATCTTTGAATTCAGCAAGGGATACGAAACTGAGGGTTTGAGAGAGTGGTCTCACCAGTGGTTTGCCTGCCAAACTTGAACTGGTGAGGCTCCACTCCGTACATGTTCCTAGGTAACCAGTGTTCAGTGTGGCTAGCTACCCATCGGTAAGTGTGGTTATGTTTTTGCACAAAAAACTTGAATAGTTCCTAAACCTTGAAACAAAATCCTTCCAAAAAACAATAGCAACGCAATTGGAAACAAGACGCACATTTTGATACCTGCCATGTCTCCGTAGTGAGAGAACTGTAGGAGGTGTTGGCTAACAATAAATAAATATATATGTGCAATAATAGTAGTGTTGCTTGCCAAAACAAGCAAGCACTAATTACTGAACATAGTCCAAGGGGTGATAGTCAAACAAATGTCGGCTCTCAACAGCTAAGAAGCATCTCTCAACAGGTAACACTTGTTGTTTTTTGTTTCACCTTTACAGCGGCACAAAAACATTGCCACCATAATTGCTGAATATATATTAGTAACCTGTCAGTCATGGAGGTGGAACTTAGAATTACGTAAAGATAGGGTCAGGATTGACTATTTGTGTGCTGCTTTAAGTAACATTGTTTCCAAAAACTTTCAAATTGCAATTCAACTTGCCCTTTTGTGTAGGGATGATACCAACGATAGATGTAAATTACAAGTTTGTTTTAGACATTCTACTTACATTAGTTTTGTTGATGAATAACGACTTGATGAACTCTCAATTATGTTAACAAATCAGTAACAAATTACCATAGAGATCTGTAATGAATGCATCTGAAATGAAGATTCATAATGACAAACCACAGCTGGGTCCTGCTAATTTCACTTTTATAAACATACTGTTATGTTCAGCTCATGACGGTTTTCTTTATGTTTTTGTTGAGTGGTGGTTAGAATTTTGAGTCTGGAAAACCAGTAATCAGTCACTTAATTCCCATTATTTTAGCAGACATCTGTGCCATCTTAATTCATGACATTGACCAATTTTTTGCATTAAAACCTAAGACATGTTACTGTTCTTTTACATCAGTGAGTCTGAGCAGTTTCTCCACATAATTCACGGGCATTTGTAAAATGCCGTCCTTGAACATAGAGTTGTAAGATTTGCAGAACTTTTGATTGGCATAACTTGAGACTGAAAAGGTGTTACTGAAATGACTATTATTATACCATGCTGCAGGGTTTTGGTAATGTAGCAGGTCTACTGGTTGACATTGAAATAGATGGGTTGAGAACAGTGCTCCTGCTGTGCTATTTCGGTGTGGACTGCACTCAAATCTTGTTTTTGTGGATTATAACATTTATTGAAGACAGATTTTTGTGAATGCTTGCTGTAAGATGTTCTGCAGCAGCAGTAGTCATAAAATAACTTAATAAGCTGCCCTCACTCTGACTTAAGAAAAGCAGTGCTGTCTACAGAAAATGTCATTCATTTATCTACTAGCTACTAGCAACGTTGTAGTTTCATTTGCTTTCCATCTTTATTTCTTCATTGCTTTTAGTTTGAGGGATTGATAAGTCCTTCTTTGAGTGAATGTGACAGGCAACAATATTTTATCTCTAGCTGTTTCATTTTTGTTGTTTTAGACGATGGTGGTTGGTTTTAAACTGGTGAAAATCTAAGAAATCCACTGGTTGACTTGGAATAATACTGAATTAACAATGTTCTTCAATTCTGTCTGGATCACAACCTTTAACCAACCTCAGCAATACATGTGGAAATGCATTTATTTACAGAAGAATCATTCCAGACTCATAACAACATCCTGACTGACACCTAAATAGTGGAATGGTATGAATTTACAGCAGGCAGGGCAACTATTTATTTGAGCTATAGCAGCAGCAGACAATCTATTGGCCATGGACAGGGGCCAGCGTGGGGAGGGATGGATTTTGATCTCCCATAAAGCTGCCAGCTACTCTCTCTTTCCACAGGCCTCCGTATTTCTTCATCAAACTGGACTGGTCTCTGTCAGGACACAATTTGTGCCCAAGTCTCTGGAAGCTCCCTGTGGTGCTGTTGCCTGCCAATGGAGTCATGCTGTTCATGCACGCACACATGCATAAACATTGAAATGACATTTTTAACACTAACACTTACACAGGCGCAAACACACAAATTACATATTCAACACTCACATGAACTTGTGCTTGAACATAAAATTTTATGTTGAACACCAACACATATACATGCATGGACATACAAATGATATATAAAGCACAAACATGTACACAGGCATACACATCAAAATTACATATTTAACACTAACACGCATTAACATACAAATGATGTAATAAATTCTAAAAAGCATTAACATACAAATGACATATTAAACACACACACACACAGGAGTAAACATAGAAATAACATATGGAACATGAAAACACACACAGGCATGACCATATACATTACATATTAAAGACTAACAGTCACACAGTCATAAACATACACATTTCACATTTAATACTAATACGCACACAGGGGTACACTAACAAATAACATATTAATCACTAACACGTACACAAAACCCTCTTCCGCTTGTTAGGTAACATACCATTTTTGTGATTATGGTCAACTGTTGTTTTCTTTCGTCAAGGGCAACATATTCTTTGGCACTGAATTAACCCATCCAGAGCATCTTATATCAAAACCTGGCCAACCTCAAATTAACCAAAGACTTGATCACCCTCCAGTTAACCCAAGATTTGATCACCCTCAAGTTAACCCAAGACTTGATCACCCTCAAGTTAACCCAAGACTTGATCACCCTCCAGTTAACCCAAGACTTGATCACCCTCCAGTTAACCCAAGACTTGATCACCCTCCAGCTAACCCAAGACTTGATCACCCTCCAGTTAACCCAAGACTTGATCACCCTCCAGCTAACCCAATACTTGATCACCCTCCAGCTAACCCAAGACTTGATCACCCTCCACATAACCCCCAATTTGATTACCCTCCCCCCCTCCCCCTTAGCTCAAGATCTAATCACCCCCAAATTGACCTGAGCTTCCAATAAACACTGCATCAGTACATTAGCCGGACACATACAGGATGCCTTGTGATGGGCCAGAACCATCCACATTCTAATACCAACAGACCTCCTCCCCGGGGAAGATGCTGGTGCTCAGCTGTAAAAGGACCTATCTAGACTTGTGTAGCCAGCAGCCTCATCCATCAGTGTCAGCTATAATATTGTGTTTCCCCTGCTCCCAGTGGGAACCTAATGTTTTTGTTTACGGCGTTTATGGTTTCAGGCGCGTGTACATACAGGCCCTGCCTGCCGTTGCTCTCTGACTTCCTTCTGCCAAGGTGCATAAAAGCAATTTCAGTATTACAGGTACCCACACTATTGAAACCCCTTAGTGTGCTGATATTTCTGCTGCCGCACTCCGTCTCCCTGGTGGACTGGGATGTGACTTCAGACCAGCAGACCAGCAGACCAGGGAAATAGTCTAAAAAACCCAGGTTTCCGCCAAATACTGCTATTTCCTCAAATCTAATTTGCCGCACTATTTCAGAGCTCTTGGTACTCTGATAGAAAACCTGAATTCATGAGGGGCTTTAGAAACAGGTGTGGTGAGTTCCTGTCCACTGGTTCAGAATGAGGAGGGTGGACAAGGTGAGAGCCTGGCTGTGAACCTGCCGTGTTAGCCGCTAACTAGGAGACGTCATGCTGTCTGTGAGTAGCTTTCCTTCTGCCAGCGCGACCGGGTCTTCCATGATGACCGGCTGCCAAACACACACCTCCATGTCCTCCAGGTACCCTGCTGGCTGGCAAAGGCAGGCCCGGTTAGAGGGATGAACTCGCTCTGTGTCGGAAAAGCCTGGGCTTGGCAGGGCTGGCGTGGACTCTAATGAGTTTGTCTCCGTACTCTTTATGCCCGTCTCTTCCCGACTGCATCCTGTAGGAGGACAGGTATCTACCGGGCAGCTGGCTCTAAGTTGTGCTACCTCTCATCTATCCTGGAAATGGTGAGATAAACCAAGCTCGATGGCGGGAGAGAGAGGACGGGGAGAGATGGTGAGATAGGGCAGTTGAACAGCTAGTTGGATGTTGTGAATCAGGGCCTGTTGTCAAAGTGTTGATGAGAGATGAGTGGGACATCATATCTGAACGGCTCCAGTTGGCCATCTGGGGGCCTTGGACACAGAACTGCCCTCCAGCCTCTGCCATTTATCATCCTGTTTTCCTGCCCATACACACATCTAGATCCATCTGCCTTCAGTGGCTCAGAAAGCAGACTAAAAACAATGTCTGGCATTCTGCTTGTGTGGCTCGTCGGCTGTGGAACATACCGGTCAATATTACAACTGTGGCATCTCAGGCCTTGTTTAAAGCAAAGCTAAAGATTGAACTGCTCAGGAAAACTTTGAAGGACCTTGATGACACCTGTTTTTGCTTTGGATGATGCCTGTTTACATTATCCTATGTTTTAATGCTGATTTGCTTTTTTATTCATGTTTTATATTCGTCCGCACCTATTGTGTGTAAATGCGTTAAAATGAGATTTATTATAACTATTATTTTGCAGCCGGCGGGGCTGCTGGGCTCTGTTGCAAACATCCATATACACATGTACTCACAAATGTGCACGCATGCACACACACACACACTCAGCAAAATATTGGACTTCATTTACCTGGAATCTCCTGGAGTCATCTATATTTGACCAAATGTATATACTAAGACAACAAAAATAAAAAAAAAGGCTTGAATTATCTTGTTTAGTACCCCTTCCAGCAGGTATTTGCATCGCTGCTAGTATGGCAATGGGAATAGTACAAGGACCATTGTACTAGGATATTTCGCAGTTACTTTCTAGCCAAATGTTCTAATACTCAAAATATCATTAACGTCACATATAGAGTCTCGAACGGTGTTATATGAATTCTGGTCTTCATATACATTTTTCCATAATAAAATTTCCTTTTGAGGAATTGAAACCAGTATATCAAAATGAGTACATCTAAAGCACAGCAGCTTTATGTGTAAAATTTTAACAAATGTAAACCTTCTAATTTTGACATATAGCTGCTGTAATTGCAACTAAAACAAGACCTACGATAAATTCCAGTTTGTACATGATCATACGTGAACGCATCACCTTGATCCCTGTAGGTGATTCTCTATCAGTTCAAGATCACTCCAAGTCCCTGTTTACCATCTGAGGATGAATAGAACTTAAATATAGTCTTCAGAAAAACCTGCATTCAGGTAAATGGGAGAGTGCTTGTAACATTCACACTGCCCTCGTTTTGGCAGCAGCGGGAGCAGATATTTTATCCTGATCACTCTTACCCCAGTTAGATTAGAGGGTGTGGAAGCCATTGAAGCTAATGACAGCGTTTCTTCCCCATCATCACTCCATTGGCTCCCCTCGGCTCCCCCCGGATGCCCTGCCCTCCCTTAGGCTCTGGGCTGATTACAAAGCCAGACTGATGCCTGTCATCACCCCTCTGGGAATGGGAACGTCATTCTGCTCCTGACACTCTGTGACAAGTCAACCGTTAAACTCGCTACCAGTCTCTAAACATACACGTAACCTGCCAACAGCCATCGCTATGCTAAACATCTTGGGAGTGTTTCAAACGCCACACCAAGTCTTTCGTAGCTTTGAGTCATATGTCTGTCAGGTATATGAGTAGTAGATTTGTGGTTCGGAGGGTTTGGGACTTTTGTCCTGATTGACCGGTCAGAGAGATATGTGAAGGAAGGAGCAGATGGGAGAGTAGACTGTGCCATTGGTCCGAGGCAGTCAGATGGGAGAGTAGACTGTGCCATTGGTCCGAGGCGGTCCTGGTTCCTTGGTCCTTTAGTTATTGTACTGGTAATTATATTACAATGCGTATTGCAATTGTTTTAAAAGTTTAACAGTGAGACAATGGATGTAAGAAAAACACATTTTATTTATGGTCACTTGTTTTTATAGGCAGACTCATAGTGTAGCATACCACGCCGAAAGATGGTCAGACACAGATGATTTTAGATTTATTGAAAATCCTAAAACCAGCATCTTATGCTGGTTACAAAACATGTTAGCGTCTGCCTTACAGTTTTAGAGCATTATCATAGCCTAACGCTAACTCACATTCAGCTAATGCAAACTCTCATAGAGCTAACGCAAACTCACATTTAGGAAACGTTAACTCACATTAAGCTAACGCTAACTCACATTAAGCTAATGCTAACTCATATTAAGGGATCAATTAGAAATAATTAAAGTTCAAAAATGTTAAAAGACATCAACCACCTCTTAACATTACAAACATAAATCAGGTTCTTTGCACATATAAACAGGTCATTTCTGAATCAGTTATTGTTTAATTATTTTGTCTTGATTATGTTTTTTTATAGATTTTGTTTATTTGCTCAAACTATACATTCATATAAAGAGGTTAAATAGTTGGACAACTTAATCTATGCAATTCATTTCCCATCGCATTACAGGATTGGGGTCAATTCCATTTAAATTCCAGTGAGTAAACTGAAATTCCAATCCCATTACAATTCTTTGAAAGGCTTTTCAATTAAAAAAAACAATTAGATTTTCAAAACCATGAATGTGCTCCTTGTTTTTAAATATCATCTGCACAAGATTCACCCCGCAATTGACATTGAGTGTGATCCATTAAAGTATTCTTCAATACCACAATATAACTCTCAGGAGATTTTAAAGTGCTAAGCCTATTAATTGAGTCCTCCATGGGTTGAATGAGAAGAAAATAAATAGGCAAACTGTAACTTACAAACCCTAATGGATGAAGATTAGGTCTGAGGGCTGCTGAGTTAAATTCAATTGAATAACAACATGATTTCCAAACACACTTTGGAGGAATACTGCATATGGGTTGATGTAAGACATCAGTACCTAGGTGAAATAGGACATTCTCATTTAATGGTACTGCAGACATAAAGTAAGTATCAAATATTGGCGCAATCAAATATTCAACCCGGTTTCCAAAAAAGTTGGGACGCTGTAAAAAATGTGTAAGGCTGAAACCTGGTGGAACCTCTCACAACTAATAAGGTTAATTGGAAACATAAAAAGGGCGTCCCAGAAAGGATTAGTCTTTCGGAAATTGAGAGAGGTTCAGCACAGAGGTTTTGCCCCAGCAGTGAAAGACTGCTGGGGCAAAGAGTGAAACAATTTAAGAATTATGTTTCTCCACGTAAAAATTGCAAAGCATTTAGGGATCTCATCTACAGTAGACAATATCATTAAAATATTCAGAGAATCCGGAGCAGTCTCTGTACACATTAGATGGCCGTGATCTTTGGGCCCACAGGCCGCACTACATTAACATAACTTTGCATGAGCTCAGGAACACTTCCAAAAACCATTGTCTGTGAACACAGTACATTGCAAAGTGCAAGTGAAAACTCTTACTGTGCTAAGAAGAAACCATATATAAACAAGATCCCCCGCCGTTGCCTTCTCTGGGCCCAAGCTAATTTAAGATGGACAAAAGCAAATTGGAAAACTGTCCTGTGGTCAAACAAATAAAAAAACTCCACTCCCTCTGGACTGAAGAGGAGATGGACCATCCGGCTTATCAGCGCAGTCAAAAGGCATCATATGTGATGGTATGGGGGTGCATTACTGCACATGGGTGACTTGCACATCTGTAAAGGCACCAATAATGCTAAACAATATATACAGGTTTTGGTGCAAAATATAATGCCATTTAGAATTTCTTTCCGGGTAGGCCTTGCTTATTACAGCAAGACAATGCCATACCACATTCTGTATGTGTTACAACAGCATGGCTCCATAGAAAGACAGTCAGGGTGCTAAAGTGGCTTGCCTGCAGTCCAGATTTGTCACCTATTAAGCGCATTATGAAATGAAAAATATGACAAAGGAGACCAAGAACTGTGGAGTTGCTGCAATCCTACATCAAGCAAGAATGGGAATACATTTTACATTCATAACAACAGCAATTGGTCTCCTCAGTTCCCAAAGGCTTGCAGAGGACTATTGTTAAAAAGAGGTGATGAAACACACTGGTAAACTTGCCCGTCCCTACTGGAAACCTGTGGCTGGCATCAAATTAAATATTTCTCAGTTTCAACATTGCAATGGTGTCAGAACACTATCTTATTGCACTGAGTGAATGCTTTGTCAGTGGAGATGCATATCTTATTGTTACTAGCCCTTCAACTTTAGATTCTCACTAAATGGGTTTTTGGTGGTTTAGGGGTAGTGCCTCTCCATCACAACAGCTACATTTCTCTTGTGTGTAGCAATCATGCTAATAATGGTGCTCCATGCATCAGCCTCGGTTCCGCTCAAGCTTAAGGTTAAGCCTGATGAGCTACTTGGTGCCAATAAACCTCAGTTTGTTCAAAGGCTGTCTAAAGGACGATAGTTTGATGAAGTGGAACACGAAGAGGCCATAATAAATTAAAAAAAAAGATTTGGTTCCACTTATTGACGCCAAAGGGCAGATGGAGGGCTCCTGGTTGAAAGGGGAGGGCTTGTGTTTCCACTAAGTGAGCTGTTATCTTTTTCCCTCAATGACAATGGTCTTTCAAAGATAATAACAAGACGTTTGATGCTTTTCAGGGGAATTGTAGATTTTTACTCAAGAGTGTCAAAGCCATGTATCTGACTTATCAACTTCATAAAAATGTGTTGACTGCAGCTTTTCTTGAAGGCAGTTACTGTCAGTACACCCTTATTGTTATTGTGCACAGACATTCAAATGCCTTCCAAATGATAATGACTCCAGATTAGGATGCCGTCTGCTATTTTTGACCACTGGTTGTAAAACTCTCGATCATGCATCACCACTTACCATTGGTCAATTTAACTTTATTCAGGTCCATAGTTACAATAGGCTGGCTAGTTCAGTCAGTTAAATGAGTTTACTATGCATTCAATCCATCAGCCCTCCTTAACAGGGGATGAGAAGAGCCAAGTGTTCTCTTGTGATGACAACATGGTAACCTTAGACAAGCGGAAGGCCACCATTGATTTTCTTGTCTAGTGCCTTTCTAGAATAATAAGGAAATGAAGACCTGAATATTAGAGGATTGGTGTCAATCAGCAGCTTCCCTGAATCTTGGTCTGTCCTGCCTGATAATTGCTTTCTCTCTTACTCACACTCTCTCTCTCTCGCACTTTCTCTCCCAAGTGAGAGGGCTCATTGACTCCATTGATATGCAGCTGGGGTGAGGAGGCAGGCTGCCCTGATTCAGTATTGGGGAGGAATCCTGTGTGATGTTTCATTCATGGTCTCATGTTAAAACAGAAATACACGGAATGTACACCATGTACTGCACAGTCTCTTGGTGCTAGACAGGGTTTTCTTCCAGTCAAAACACACACTTACTGAAACTGAATGGTTTAGAGAAGCTGTTTGTAAGGTAGATTGAGTGAGACACATTCAGGCATTACACTGCAGAACTGCTCAACAGTTTCTCTGATTACCTCAATCGATCCTTTGCTCTCTCCTTAACCACCCCTCTACAACAATCTTGCTGTGTGAACAAGAGTATTTCTAGTTTCTATTGCTTCATTCTATCCTACCCTGGCTATGGGGGGCTTAGGACACTCAAATCCAAAGTTGCTGCAACCCATGGTGAGGCAGTCAGTGAGTTTTTTTTACTTCCAGTCAAATGCATTTAGTGACAATCTCTGAGAAGAGAGTATTGTGGTTGCACGGTCAAGACGAGTTCATTGGGTCCGATTTTTAATATTGAATTAATGCAGCCGGGAATGTATTTATTTTTTAAAGTATTTTTCCTTTCCAAATGTTTGATGTTCAATTCCCCATTAAGGCCTTGACTCATTGCAGCAACTCAGCAAAAGGTTTGGTAGTTGATGATCAAGAAGTGTCATTTTATGCTGCAACTGGAAAGTCTTTGCGGGTACAGAAGCACTTGGATGAGAGTGCATTCTCCCTCTAACAATCAGGAGTAAAATTGCAGACACTGATCTGAAATATGGATTGTAACAAGAAAAGGCAGCACAGTCCAAACCCTCCCACCCCAGACAGTACTTTACCACCAGGAAATATTCTATGCTGGATGAGTCCTGTATCTGCACAGATATTAGTTATATCTTATTCCAGTTCAGTATTGCTGGTTTACTGAATTTGGGATAAGAATTGAATATTATCCATGTACAGATATATTTCATTTTATTTAGGAAGTCTATAGTAACATTATTTCTGTGTGTGACATTGTGCAAACTGACTTGGTCCCTCAAATGAAGTTAAACAAGGTTATAGTGGCAGGTTGGTGGGTATATTATAGTATATAGTGGCTGGTTGGTGGGTATATTGTGGCACAGACACTCTTATATAAAAGTTGCATACATATGATACATATTACATTCTCTTTAAATGCTGTAGGAGTGCAAACAAGTAGCACCATTCTACTTGGAATAAGACTCTTCTTGTCAAATAGAGTCCTTGCTATTCCGCTTATATATACGCTTATATATCCGTTTATGCAGAATAAAAGATGTAATGGCAATGTCCACGAGATTATCTAGATCAGTATATTATATTTAAGAAACTGCTATGATTAAAAAATGCATTTTGGTTAAGCATGAAGCCGGTCTGTTCTGAAGGGACTAGTTTTCCCATCAATAAGCTTAGTCTTTGCCAGTATTACTACTAGGGGTTTAGAAGTTCACTGGAGAAAACCTATTGTGTTTGTTCCGGGTTGTTATTATAATTATCATTCCACCAGAAAAGGCTCCTTTTTGCAAATTCCTCTGAGATTACATGGTGTAAAGTGCCAAGGTCCCCAACTTCTGAATCTGCAATATTTGCAATCTTACTGCGCCCACCCCTTGCGACCTAAAGTCCTGAAAATTGGTACATTGGTCTACCCCCTCACTATAAATATTTCCGCCATGATTGAAAAACATATTTTTGTACATATACAGAAATATCTCCTACATGGTTAATAATATTATAATTCTACTTGGTACACATGTTGACAAAGAAGATATGACCGCAAACAATTTTTATTAACCATATGGTGGCACTATGGAGGAATCTTCTAACATACAACTGTAACACCAGCCTTATCCATAGTGTGCAATCAATATGGTCCCCCTAAATATTTTGCAAGCAAGTAGTTAAAAGAACATACATTGTTGGTAGAATTGACAGGGGAATCCTCTTGATGCAGGGGATATTATACTAGTATTCTACAGTTATAGTCACGATCAGATTGTGGATCCTATGATCGTAAAAAATGTAAGTTGTATGGTTTGTCACCAAATTCAAAGTCGTCTTTGTGTAAGGATTTAAAAAATGTTGCAAAATAATCATTAGGTCGGGATTCAAAATAATATTTTTTCCTCAGATTGACCGTCTTACCGTAAAAGATTCACGTTATTGGTGTGAAATGGCAGTTGTACGTATTTTAAATGAGGTCTCTGAGGCTTGACATTGCCTTCATGGCTTGGTTCTTTGCCTCAGTTTCTCTCCAGTACCCCTGTGTAGCACTTTCTCGCTATTGCATGGCCATGGCTGTGGGTCTGTATTTTTCTCAGACCTTTATAAAGAGATGTAGCACCCAAAGATCCAGAAGCTTCAGCACACATATGGATCACATCATGCCCATGTATTATTATTATAATTCTCTATAAAATCTTTACTGCATATCATTGACTGAGTTAGAATAGAAAACATTACTTTGAACCGCTGTCTCTTTTTTTATGTTCTTTTAAATGGGTGGGCCAGTGGGTTTTTTTTCCCGCCTGTTTATCCTTTGATGTTCAGAAATATGAGACAGAGAATCAATATACATTATCAGGTCAATCAGAGCAGCGTGTGAGAAATGAGAAAGGACAGAGGCATTCATCGGCAAATAAGAAAAGTCACAGGGTTGCGAGCTCCAACTAGTCTACTGTATACAAAGAGCGTCTACAAAATACCACATTCTCTGTGGAAGCTTCTAGATCTTTAGTGGGGAAAAAAGGTATACACAGCAACTGTGTTCTTTCGAGTTACAGAGGTGTAACTCCTCGAAGCTGGTCAGTAGAAAGTCACCAAATTGCATACCACCAACACCCTTTTGTTGAAGCCCATGTTTTACTTTACACTGATCAGCCATAACATTACAACCACCGGCCAATTGTGCAGGTCTCCCGTTTGCTGCCGTGTCAGCCCTAACCCATCAAGGCATGGACTCCGCTTGACCTCTGAAGGTGCGCTGTGCTATTGGATTGTGATCTGGGGAATTTGGAGGCAAAGTCAACACCTTGTTCCCCAAACCATTCCAGAACCAGGGTGCATTATTCTGCCGAATGAGGCCCATGTCATCAGGGAAGAGCGTTTCCTTGGAAGGGTGTACATGGCCACTACGCAGCTATGCAGCCCCCCAAGTTCTGACAGCTTTTAATCAAAACCAGCATTCACGCTTTCAGCAATTTGAGCTACAGCAGCTCGTCTGTTGGATTGGACAACACGTCATGCATCAATGAGCCTTTTCACCGCTTTTCCTTTCTTGGACCACTTTTGATAGGTACTGACCACTGCAGACCCCACATGTTCTGACCCAGTTGTCTAGCCATCACAATGTGGCCCTTGTCAAAGTGGCTGAGATCCTTACACTTGTCCATTTTTCTTGCTTCTAACACATCAACTTTGTGGTCAAAATGTTCACTCACCTTACATCCCACCCACTGACAGGTGCCATAATGAAAAGTTTATCAGTGTTATTCACCTTACCTGTCAATGGTCATAATGTTATGGCTGATCAGTGTATATACATTAATGGCACTGTTGTTTTACTGTATATTTTATAAACCTGCTAATGGGTGAAGTTGGCTCCAGAATCCTGAAACGGATTTACATGTATTATACTGTTATTTGTATTGCCATTCTTCCTTTTGTAAGGTTTGATGTAACAGAGTGAAGATTGGGACCCAAACGCACGACTTGAGTTAATCCTTACAAAACGACGAGCTGGTGGTGAATCTTGATCGTTGCAGAGTTTGTGTCCATGTAAAAATAAAAATATAAGAAAGGCTGGAAGGCCAGGTACTGCGGTGTAACGCAGCAGTCAAGTAACTAATACTAGTCTTGGAGAAAAACTGGTGTAGCACTTAGTTTGAATCGACACCGGGGCGTGGACAAACAGGAACCTAAGTAGGGCTGGTGATTAGTGATGAGGGACAGGTGTGAGCCGTTGAGTGTGTGATTGGTGACTGGATGGTTTGGTACAGTGATGAGCACATCGCTCAAAGCCACCAGGGGGTGTAGTAGA